>BDSL01000205.1:0-67797 GCA_003116995.1 Yamagishiella unicocca | reverse complement strand
GGTGGTGGTGGTGGGGTGGTGGTGGTGGGTGGTGGTGGTGGCGGTGGTGGTGGTGGTGGTGGTGGGCGGTGGTGGTGGTGGTGGTGGTGACGGCGGTGGTGGTGGTGGTGGTGGTGGTGGCGGTGGTGGTGGTGGTGGTGGCGGTGGTGGTGGTGGTGGTTGTGGTTGTGGGTGGTGGTGGTGGCGGTGGTGGTGGTGGTGGTGGTGGTGGTGGTGACGGCGGTGGCGGTGGTGGTGGTGGTGGTGGTGGTGGTGGTGGTGGTGGTGGTGGCGGTGGTGGTGGTGGTGGTGGTGGTGGTGGTGACGGCGGTGGCGGTGGTGGTGGTGGTGGTGGTGGTGGTGGTGGTGGGTGGTGGTGGTGGTGGTGGTGGTGGTGGTGGTGGTGGTGGTGGTGGTGGTGGTGGTGGTGGTGGTGGTGGTGGTGGTGGTGGTGGTGGTGGTGGTGGTGGTGGTGCGAAGTGGGAAGAGAAGGTTCATCCGTCCCACCTCCTTTGCGCTTCAGCGCACTCACTTATTCCACCCCCGCCTCCGCAACCGTGCTGTGTTTTGTTTGTTTTGTTACCCCCACACCCCCTGCCCCCACATTACCTCCCTCGCAGCTACGTGACGGAGACGGGCGTGGGCGAGGGCGAGGGCACCACCATCAACGTGCCGCTGCCCCCCGGCTCTGGTTCCGGAGCCTACCGCGCCGCCTTCAGCCGGGTGGTGCTGCCCGCGCTGGAGGCCTTCCGACCGGAGCTGGTGCTCGTGTCTGCGGGGTACGACGCTTCGTTCATGGACAACCTGGCGGCCATGATACTGTCCAGCGAGGACTACAGGTGGGGGGCGGCTGGTGAGGTGGTTGGTGAGGTGGTTGGGTTGGTGCAGCTGGGTTGGTGCAGTTGGGTTAGTGCAGTTGGGCCTCCAGTTCTCCACACATACTATGCGCGGGTTTTGTCCTCACCAGCCGTCACCCACAGCACCCATTCCGCCCGTGTCCATCCGAACCTCTTTCTAGCCTGCCAACAAATGGTCCCCTCCCACGTCCTTCCCGTCGCGTAAACGGTGTTTATGCCACCCCCCCTTTATGCCACCCCTCCCCATTCGCGGATTCCCTTTAAACCCCCCCGCGTCCTCCCCCCTCCGCCGTCCCTCCCTCCAGGTGGATGATGGCCCAGCTGGTGGCGGCGGCCGAGCAGCTGTGCGGCGGGCGGCTGCTGGCGCTGCACGAGGGAGGCTACAGCGAGCTGTACGTGCCCTTCTGCGGTCTGGCGGCTCTGGAGGCCATGAGCGGCGAGAGGACGACAGTGGAGGTGAGGGGGGCGGGTGGGAGGGCGAGGGGCCGGGGGGCATTCAGGCGGGGGGGCAATCAGGCGGGGGCCAATCAGGTAGGGCAGGAGGGGGCTCCAACGCTGCCGATCTTCCCGACCGCGCAACGGAGTTGACCGGGTGTTGGCAGGTAGGGGGAAAGGAAATCAGTGGACAGGCAAAGGAGGAAGCACACGACAAACGAGGAAGCACTTCGATGCCACCGATACCATCGCAACTAGGTTGCCGGCAGCGCCTGACCAGGCTAGTCCAAGGCTCCAGGAGGCCAGGGACGAAACTGTCATGCCGTGCTGCTGTCCGCCGTCTCCCTCCCCCCCTCGAAGGCTATGCACCCACTACATTTCCCCAGTCGATTTACCGGTTCTTTTATTGTCCCCCCCTTCGAAGGACCCCTGGCTGGCGGACGTGTCCAGCTGGGGCTACCAGGAGCTACAGCCGCACCAGGACAACGTGCTGCAGGCGGCAGAAGAGGGGGTGGCCAGGTTGAGGCAGCGGGCGGAGGGGGCGGACGCGGCGGCGGGGGAGGCGATCGGGGCATGAGCAGCATTGATGAACCGGTGGCATGAGCAGCAGGGGCGAACCGGTGGCATGAGCAGCAGGGGCGAACCGGTGGCATGGGCTGGCTGGAGAGGGGTGGCATGTTTGTGTGTCACGCAGTTGGAGTCGGTGAGGAGCTAGGAAGGAGGAGGAGCAGGAGGAGGGGGGCAAGGGGACGGGGACAGGTTAATCGGCGAGGTATAGTAATTGGTAATAAGCGGCGTAAGGTTGCTTGCGTTCGGGAGCGGATCATGCCTGACGTTGCAGCTTCAGCGTTGATACCGTGTGTATTGCAGCGTGCCGGGAATCATGCTGTCGAGGGGTGGTGTATGGGGCGGGCCGCGGCGCCGCCCGCGTGGGAGGACTGCTGCCTGGCCTTCTTCGGGGGCGTCCGGGGGCCCGAAACAGCATGGGCCGGGAGGCTCGGCGGTTCCGACACCAGAGTGTGGGAACGATCCCACACCGTTGGCCGTTGGTTGTTGTAGTTATTCTTATTGCTGTACATTACGTCCATCACTTGCCCTCGCAGATGGAGCGGTCGTCGCGAGGCTTGTGAATAAAATACCGACCGACCTGTACGACCAATAAAATACCGACCGACCTGTACGAAAGGGTGCTCCATGTTGGCTGTTCTTCCAAGTGCCGTACATAATACCTGTATACGACTTCTAGTCACACGCGTGTTACACAGTGGCCGCGTGTTTTTGGCCTTTCGTCTTCGCGGTGCGACCCGCGGGACGGCCTGCATGTCCGCAGGGGTGCCGTATCCGCCCGCCTCTCGCCCCACTTCGTCTCGTCCTGTCTTGTGCGGATGACACCAAAACTACGTCACACCAATCTACATATTGCCTGCACTGTCATCGTCTGTGTCATCAGAAGCTGTCGCGCGGAATTGTACCTACAGCCCCCCCAGAGAGGGAGAGAGAGGGGGGGAGCGCCGCCGCAACCAGCCCAGCCCCCCTCCCCAACATCACACCCACACTGTGCGGTCCTCCTGGGCCTTATTGGGACAAACGTCATGATGGAATGCCACGCTCCGCTCATGCAAATATGACATGTGGTACTTTTCGTGATGCGCCACGTTGGCCCAGCTGAGCTGAGCTCTGGCCCGTGCGCCCGCGCGGTGTTGTCACCGCTGGTCGCAGCTCCACAGCCCCTCCGCCTTCTCCCCCGTTGAAGTACATCACACCGCACCGACAGCTAGGCCGCCGTTGCGCGCCGGGCAGCCACATCCGCATCATCCAGCAATCACTGTGTAAGGGTCACGACCCATGGGTCTGTGCCCCCAGCAGGCGCAGACCGCCCTCAAGCCTCGCCATAGGGCCTTATGTGGCGCTGGGAGGCGGGGGAGAATAAGAGGCGCCCCAGGTGAAACAACACCCCCTCCCACGCCCATCCAAATGGGTATCCTGTCACAATCCCCCATCCATCCATCCACACATTTAAAACACACACACCCCACACACAGAGGTGTCCCCCGAAAACCCCACTCTCATACACAACGGAACCCAGACATCCCCTGATGGCGTGAAAAGCAACGCTGGCCTCGCTTCGTCTTAAACGTTGACCAACCAGAGCTCCCCGGGCGTACCTCGAGCGCATCATGATTCATGAACCCCAGCCCGCCAGTCGTAGCAAAGTGTATCCCCCAAACGACATGCCCCGACATGCCCCGACATGCCAGTCAAACGACATGCCCCGACTTAGCCAGTCACCAGCCGAGACCTCTACCTCGCCTGCTCTTTGTCCTTGCACCGTCTAGCACATGAAAGCTACCGTACCACCCATGTCCGCATGTTAAACGCAGGAAGCAGCAGCAGCAGCAGCAGAGGGAGGGGAGGGGGCTGGCCCATTGCGCCGGGGAGCTACTGAAGGCGGGCGGCGGCGAGGATGTGGACCGCGGGTAGCTTGCTCAGGCCCCTCCCGGCAGCTGCTCTGCGCACATAGTGACGTGTGAACCGAACCCACACCGAGCCCTGAAAGTCACGGTCCGGGAGACTCGTGCTACCCAACCTCAGGAGTGAATGGATGTCCCTTCCTACGCGCCCTTGGTCTTCTTCCTGCACCCAACAAGCAAGGTAACTGCAGCTCGCCCCTGAATGGACAGTCTGAATCAAGAGGGATAAAGAGATCAAGAGCCAGGCCTGCACCGGCACCCGTGTCACACGGGCTTCCTAGCACAAGGGCTTTCCGCACTCTTGCCCGCCTTACGCGCCCGCCACCGCCACCGCCGCTGCCTCCGCCTCCGCCGCCGCCTGCCCGGTCACCGACGCCGCCGCCAGCACCGCCGCGCCCAGCGCCGAGCCGTCGTGGCTCAACGCGAACTTGATCAGCGGCGCCAGCTCCGCGGCGCGCTCGCCCAGCTGCTCCGAAACCGCCTCCGTCAGCATGGTGCGGTACGCTGCGAACCGCTCGTAGACGCCGCCGTCGAAGGCCAGCGTCACACGCCTCGGCGGCGCCGCGGCGGCCCAGCCGTTGTGTTTCAGGATGGCCAGCAGCGCCATTGCCGTCAGCTGGGCGCTGCGCTTCGCAACGAGGGTGCAAACCTGGCGGAGGCATGAGCGGTTCGGTCGGGAAGAAGAGGCGAGGTTTCGGAGACGAGGTTTCGGAGACGAGGTTCCGGAGCTGGCACCCAGGCCGCGGGTGCGCGAGAGCAGAGCAGGGCGCGAGGCACGGCCACCTGCGAGGAGTCCTGGTCACGTACGACATCAGCATTTGGGCACCCCCATTCAGTGGTGGAAGTCAGGCACCCCTCTTTAGTGGTGGTAGTCAGGCACCCCTATTTAGTGGTGGTAGGCAGGCACCCCCATTTAGTGGTGGTAGGCAGGCACCGGCCTGTGGTTTCGCTCGGACGCACCGCCAGGCACAGGACTGGTCGCCTAGTTAGGTTACGGTGTGCAGTTGTTCGCTTGGCCGACCTCCGGCCACTCCCAGACCCGTGACGTCACGCCGTACGGCACACCTCGCGCCCGCACAGGCTGGGTCCCCAACCCCCGTCCCCACGCCCATACATGGGCCTTTCCTCCCCCCACCCACATGCCCCCGCACCTCTTTCGCCACCGCCGCCGCGCACGACCTGGGCGCATGCATCCCCAGCTCCGAAGCCAGCAGCCTCCGGGTGGTCCTCAGCCCCCAGCTGCGGTCCTGGACGATGGCCGACAGCGCGGCGCTATTGAGCGACCCAGGGGTCGCCAGCAGGCCGGGGACGAGCGTCGCGGGCGTCACCGTGCCGGCGACGCCTCCGCTCTCCACCAGCACCGCCGCCGCGTCCGCCGGCGACGCCGCGAAGAGTCCGGGCACCTCCTTGGCGATAGAGAACATGATGCGGCGGGCTGCCTCCCCCAGGAACATGCCGCTGAGAAGCTTCTCGAACAAGTACTTGCCAGGGTGCGGGGAGGCGGCGTCGACCTGGGGGCCGGGTGTGGTGTGTGTGGGTGCAGTAGAGGTGATGGGGTGGCCGTGACGACCAGGTAGCAGGTAACAGCGCTGGACTGCCCCAGCCTCGACCCAGCTTCCAGGGTCCAGCCCCGGATCCTGCCCTCCCTTCCCCACCGGCCCCCCAAACGGTTTTTATACACCCCCACCTGCAGGTCCTCCATGCAGCGCGGCAGCTGCGGCGAGAAGAACGCGCCCCACTCCATGTTGATCGCCGTTCGCCCGTCGCCCGCCGCCGCGGCCCCCGGCGGCGCCGTCCACTTGCTGAGTGCCGCCAGGTGCTCCACGTAGCATGCGTTGGTGCCGGTGCCGATGATGACCCCCACCTCCGTGTCCGAGTCCAGGTAGCGCTGCGCCGCGAGGACTCCCACGGTGTCGTTCAGGAGAGCCGCCACGCGGCACGGCCGGCCCGCCCGCGCCAGCGCCGCGGACAGCAACGCCACCGGGTCGTTGCCAACCACTCCAGGGCAGGAGAAGCCCTTGGTCCAGTCGAGCAGTTTGCCGGATGCCAGGCCGTCCTGCTCCACCGCGAAGCTGAAGCAGAAGCCCAGGACGGGGATGGAGGAGGGTGAGGAGGCGGGCGCGGCGGTGGCCTGGTGGCGGTCGATGAAGGACTTTAGGGTGGCGGCTAGGAAGTCAAAGAGCTTCTCGCCGTGGCCGGTGTAGATCTCCTTGGGCAGGGAGACCTCCTCCACGTCGCAGGCGTCCACCTCGCCCTTGTTGGCGCCCAGGCGGACGTACATGACGCGGAAGTTGGTGCCGCCCAGGTCCTGTGGTGGAAGGGGGAGGGGAGGGGAGGAGAGGGCGCGACGGGAGATGGGGCTGGAGAGGGGCCGCGATGGAATTGGCGGACGGGGGGAAGATGAATCCGCCGGGTGAGCATGGGACAGGAGGCGGTGATAGCGGTCACCAGCGGCTCACCAGCGCGTAGCACTCGCCGGTCTCCGTGCCGTCGGGCAGGCGCGTCACGAACGTCGGCAGCATCATCATGCGCTTGCCGTCCACTACAACGCGCTTGGCGAGGCCGTCGCGCATTTGCGCGAAGAACTCGGCCTCCACTTCAGCTAACCGCTCCGGACTGGCCAGTAGCTGCTCTTTGTAGCGCTTAAGAAGGAGATCTACCTTAGCCTCATGTTCAGTTGAGAGGGGTGGGTCTAGCCTGCGCAAGGCCAAGGCAATGGCCAATGCGCTGGTCCCGATAACGGGCAGTGCATACGCTAGCCGCATGAGGACGATGAATTATCCAAATGGCCCCTCTCGTATAAAAATACGCGTGTGATTTATAAGGATGGGAATATGGGTCGCTTGAGACGTCCCGGCGTGTCTTTGTGTCGTGCCGATTGCAGCACTCGTGATCCAACAAATTTACTCCACCGCGGCGCAGGTAAACTACAGATTCTCAGTATTTCCTCTGTCTTCTACAGCAGCTTATCTCGGCCACAGGGCATAATTTTGTGTGGTAGCGTATCATACCGGTACAACATCTACATCTACACTTGCTTGGTGACTGCGTTGTTAATCCGAGGCCATCAGGTCTGCGGATCTTGACGAAAGGGTTGCATAGTTTTCGAGCTAGCTGCCAGCGCTTAATAGAAGCAGATCACTAGCACAGCCCGCACGAGCAGACCTGCAACACCTCCCCAAGTTCTTCGCTTACCACCGCGCTGTAGACAGCCCCAGGGCTCTCAGCAACCCAAACTACTCACTGTGATTTGCGAGGGGGGAACCCTTGGCCATCAGGCCAAACAATCAGCCGCGCGGGAACTCGACGGACAAGTCAGCAGCAATCAGCACCCGCCCGCGGCCCCCACTCTCAACCCCCGGGAGCACACGGCCCAACAGCCGCCGAGTCCGCCATGGACAAGGCCGCTGAGCGCGCCAGGGAGGGCGACCTGCCGTACTTTGAGTCCCTGCCAGCGGAGGAGCTGACCCGCCTGTGTCGCCGCAAGGACGAGGACCAGCGGTCGCTGCTGCACAACGCTGCCACCAGCGGCTCCCTGGAGCTTTGCCAGCTGCTAGTCTCCAGGGGGGCCGCAGCAACGGTAGCGGCGGTGAACGACCAAGACGAGGAGGTGGGCGGGCTGGGGGCCGGGTTGGGGGAATTGGGTTTTTTTCGCCTGGGGACTTGGTTGCCAGCAAGATGGATGGTTTCCTTCCCTCCCTCTCCCCCCCTCCACTTCCAAGTTCTCCAGCATGCATCTCGAAACGTCTTTCCTAAACAGTTTTTCTTGCGTACACGGGTCTTCCTTGCAACCCTCCACGTACCACCACCGACACGCTCCTCCCCGCGCAGGGCTGGACTCCTCTCCAGTCCGCCGCCAGCTGCGGCCACGAGGCGGTGGTGGACCTGCTGCTGCATCTGGGTGCGCAGGCGGATCAAGCCAACTCGGGGGGTCGCACAGCCCTGCACTACGCGGTGGGTGGGTGGCTGGGTGGGTGGCTTGGTGGGTGGGCGAGTGGGTGGGCTCTTGGGCGGAGAAACCCTGCTCTAGCTGCTGCCCCCGTCGTTAGCCCCCGATCCTCCGTCTCAGGCCCCCTTCCCCCAGACACCGCCACCCCGTAACCCCGCGCCCTCTGTACCCTCCGCGCCCTCCCGCCCTTCAGGCCAGCAAGGGCAAGACGGCTGTGCTGCGGCAGCTGCTCCGAGCCGGGGCGCCCGTCAACGCTGCTGACTCCACGGGCAGCACCCCGCTGCACCGGGCCGCAGCCGCGGGCCGGCAAGAGGCCGCCAGGGTGCTGCTGGAGGAGGGCAAGGCGGCGCTGGACCCGCAGGTGAGAGTGGAAGGGTCGCGAGCAAAGGAGTCCTCCAGCTTGTCCTGCCATCCACGGTGAGCCAGGGGGACTGTTCCCCCACCAGCCCGTGACCCGAGCCCCAAGCTCCGACCGCCGGTTCCGCCACCCCTTCCTGCCGCTGCATTCATCACGCCGCCGCATTCCCTCCCCGACACCGCAACCCCCACTGTCCCCTCTGCAGGACAAGATGGGCGCCACTCCGCTGTTCTTGGCGGTGCAGTGCGACCACTCCTCAACGGCCTTCTACCTGGCGACACGGGGCGCAGGGCTGGAGGTGGGGCGCGGAAGACGAATCCAGGGAGGGGGACCACGTTACCACGTACCGCCTGCGATGTGCGTGGTTTCATATGCTGCCACAAGCGCCGGTACAGTAGCAGATGGGTTTAAGGAGAAGGGAGCATGCGGGGGAAGGTGGGATGTCTGTCTGGCTGTAAGTAGATGGACGGCCTGCAGCTCTCCCCGCACTCCGTGTCTCGCGCCGGCTCTGCTTGTTCGCGGTGTTCCACCTCACCACTGAAGCCGTAAGGCTCCACGGAAAATTTACCCGGCTTTCGTTTTCCCGGGTGCATCAGTGCATGCGTCACTCTCAGAAGGGACCCTCCCTGCAGCGGCACGTGGCACCACAGCGGCACGCGACGCGTCGGTGGCCGAACACCCCGTTCCGCCTCCGCAGACCGCGCAACCCCCAGTCACCCCAACCCGGCCCCACTTCCGTACGGCCCGTACACCCGAAACCGTACGAACAGGTGGCCACCAAGGACGGCGAGACGCCGCTGTCTATCGCAGGCGAGAACGCACCAGCCTTACGTCAGGCGGCGCAGCGCGGAATGGATGTGGACTAGCGTGCCGGGGCAGGGAGGGGCCGAACTACGGGCGGCAGCCTAAGGGTCGCCCGCTGCGCAACACACTGCGGCAGACAGCCTGGCAGCAGCGATAGCAAAGAAGGAGGATGAGCAGCTGGACCGCATTCGCGGCCTGCCCATGTGCCGGCCGCGTTTGTCGCGTTCAATATCCCCACCCCACTACCTATGGGGTGTACGAGCTGGGAACGCGCAGTTAAGAACCGCGTGAAGTCCTCTGGCTTCGGGCTTGGGAGACGCCGCTGGGTCTTGTAATGACGCCGTATCAAGTGTCATCGGATCTGCAGTAGTAGCCCTTAGCCATTTCATGACTGCATTTCCTTTCGGGCCCCACCCGCTCACCGCTCCTCGGCACTGCACCACGGTCCGCTGTAGTGGCGCTTCAGGCGCGCTGGCGGCGCACGTAGCTTGGGCGGCCGTGCGTACTCTGGCCAACAGAACCACACGCTACATGCATCTCAACAGCACCTCAGCGGCAGCTCATATCCGCCACGCGCCACCCGGCATGCCCTGCGGACTTCACCTGCCCTGGTTGATGCGCCGACACGTGTGTTCACCATCCTTACAATACACCCCGGTGCGCCGGCTGAGCGCGCCGCCGCCGTCGGGGCCCTGGCACTGCGCTTGTACGGCTCGACAGTCGGGAGGACCCGGGACGACGCTCTCGCCGGCACCTGCCCCTCCGGCCCCATCCCGCTCGCCTCCTCCTCGCGTACGTCTGATCATACGTGTAACCCCTACATGGCTCCCTGAAAAGCGAGTCCTCACAGACGAGCTCCAGCCGCCTCTTACGCACAAGGCCCCACCGCCCAGCCCCCCGGCCTCGCTGCCTTCCCTCTCCACGCGCGCACCCACAGCCGCCATGCCGTTGGCGCCCAGATCCTCCGTCTTCCACGACAGCTCTCCGCGCCTAAACCTCTCCTACACCTACGGCCACGCGGGCTACCTCGCTACCCCGCCTGCAACGTTGTTCCTGCTTGATCATTCCGTGCCTCCGCCTCAGCCCATGTAGTTCCAGACCACAAGGTGCAGAACCAGGTTGGCGAGGCAGAAGTCTGCGAAGGCTCGCTCCGGTGATATCCCAGCAAAGTCCTTGTTGCCGGGGTCCACTTGCATGCGCAGGCAGACTGCCGGGGAGGCGACGGGTGGGTAGCGAGGTGTAGCGAGGTGACGGGTATATCGGTGGTTGGATGGGGGTTGCTGAGAACGATTGGGATTGTGACGAAGGAGGAATTGGGAGGTGGTGCTGGGATGTAAGGGGTGCTCGGCTGGAGTTCGTCCGTCACCTGAGGGCCGACTACTTTCCACCGCGGCGGCATTCCAAGCACGCAGTTTTACCCAGGGGCAGGAGACTAAGTGTATCCTGATTTATAGGCAGGACTCCAACCCGCCCCAAGCGGGAATGGGCAGGAGGTTGACAAGTACAAACCCAGGACGCACTCCCTCCCGGAAGGTTTGTTCAGGGAATCCCCGTTGCGTGCATTGCCCTCCCCCTATTGCAGGACTATGCTAAGGAATTAGTTTCATGGGAATACCATGTTTGGAAGAAATTCGAGAACAGGCTCACCCGTTAGCGCAAAGAAGCCAACGCAGGATAGGAAGCCCGCCAGGAAGGCGTTAAATGGAAACGTCCCCACCAACATCATATAGCCGAACTGCGGCACAAGAAACGTGTGGGGCATGCCTTAAGAGCGGTTCATGGGTCAGATGCAGCCAAGACATCCTGACCTGTACGCCAGCCGTCGCCAGCGCGTAGAGGAGGAACGCATCAAGGACCTGTCGTGTCGCACAGAGTCGGATTTACTGTTGAAGCGTAAACGAGCAGGGCACCCAGGAAACGACGGTGATCTGACTTTACTCCGACTAAGGGTGCCCATGTCTCACCTTGACGCGCACAGGGCTCTTTTTGTACTCGTCATTGAACGCCTGAACAATTGCCGAAAAGACCATTTTGCTTCTAAGCGCTGAAACAGCCAACGCAAGACCAAGGGCTTCCGCAGAGTAGCGTGTTTCTTTGTTATTGATCTCTATGCTGGTATATGATGTTAATCCAAATTTTGCGCTTGCACAACCGCTCAAACGACATGGGTAGTTCAGTCGTATCGCCGTACCACTTTACCCGCGGCAGGGGCCTCGCCTAAATCTCGCCCCTCTTGGGCATAAAGAGCAGGTGACGGACTTTACCCTACTGGCTGGCTGCGACTTCAGTCCCCGATTACCCACCCACGATGTATGATCACATGCTGAACAATGTGCTCTGTGTAGTAGCCGCCAGGCTCTGGGACAGCACACTGCAGTTGACGCAGCGGTCGCGTCGATGCACGGCCTCAAGACCCCAACAGTCCCCGAACGTCCCGATCGGTCATCCTGTACCTTCCTGTATCGCTTTCGGATTGAAGTTAGTCGCAGCCTATGCCCCAACCCCTTTGGCCCCACTGTGCTGATTTCTCGGTTGACAAGGACCAATGCGACCATGTATAAGTCATACATTAGCACAGATCCCCAGGGGTCACGTCACTCGCTCGTCGTCACTCCAGGGGCTGCTGCACAAATTGCTAAGGTCCACCCCCCTGTCCAACAAAGCACAGCGCGCGCGCGAGCAGCGAGGTGCAGCGAGGTGCAGCAGATACGCCCTCATAATTAGCCAAGGGCGCTTCAGCACGTTCCTGCAGGGTACGGGAGACTGTCAAGGTGCCTGCGGTGCCTCGTCCAGTCCTTTTGGCCTCGCCGCCTGGGGGACCCTTGGGCGGCTCCGCACAGGCTATTTTTGTGGTTACCCTTCCCAGCTGTTTCGTGCGGGGTGAGCATTTCGTTTTGTGGTGCCTGGCGGTCGTGGAGTCGGTCGGCTGTGGCTGTCGCGTCGTGGCTGCTGTTGGGGCAGGGTGCGTGGCGTCTTTGTGCCTTGCAAGGATTTTCTGTGCCCATTGGGGCGTCAGCGCCGGCTCTCGTATGCATGGTGAAGCCACGGACATGGGCCCCTTTTCTTGTCCTGGGTACCAATCCCGTTGGTCGCACCGTCCACGGCACGGTAAGCACAACACGCCGTGACACGCCCGCCGCAATGCTCAGTGTGCCAAGTGGCGCCGGCTGGGTTACGTAAGCCAGAGATCAATGGGTGGGCATGCGACGTTGTTACATGTGCTCTAAGGGCAGGGCATCGACATACGGTTTCGTAAGTTGCTGCTACTGCGGCTGCTGGCCCTGACCGACCCTACCTGATGCTGGCTTTCCTGGCTCTGCTGCTGCTGCTAATGCTGGGTCGGCCGCTGTGGGCTGCTGAGGCCGTTCTAAGGCCACTGGAAGAAGTGCTTTCGGTGTATGAGATTCGTGGGTGAGTGGCAGTCGCATCATTGTGTGTCGCATTATGGATCACACACGGCGGAGAACGCCTGGGAACGCACCCTGGCGCCTGGCACACATGGCAGCGGACGCACAAGGGCCCTCTCTGTGTGCCCCACTAACCATGGCATGATAGGACGAGCGTGTTGCCTTCCCAATGTGGACTCCACTAGGGCTTATGCAATCTTCGCCCCATTGGGCGCTGTCCCGTAGGCTCCACCCACGGACCACGTACGGATACAAAACTGTTTTGTGGCCGGCGTTTCAAAAATGTAATAGCCTTCTAAGAATCATATCACAGATGCTCCAAAGGGTCCCAACCTTCTCGCTTCGACTTCTTGTCATTGTAGTACACCCAGCTGTACATGAGCAGCTTCTGCCTACGACATTTTCCACAACGCCAAGACAATGGCGTCGAAGCCGGTTTGCAGAACTCACTCGTCAAAATCGGACGTAGTATGGGAGTGAATACATGCCAAGCCAGCGCTGCCGGCATACGTGACAGTGGTTGAATAGACAAAAACGATTTTTCCAATACCGGCATGACAGGCCCAACAGCGTCAAAACACGAAAAGGATAACGCTGTCAGCACCAGGATGTGCTCTGCGTTGCATAGTAGCTGTATAGATAAACAATACAGTCTGCCTCCTCTGCCAGCGCCGCTATCGTGACTGCGGAGTGCGAGTCGCCATTACCAGTAGGAGCAATATAGGACTGGTCGTTGGTTCATAGACGATGGAAATGTGGCAAGGGGCGCGCATTGCCTTCGTGCTTCTGCTGGAGGTCCTTCTAGCTACCAATGTCTCTGCCAACCATCCCAGCTGGATGGCGAAGCCTCGTCGAGGTCTTACGCAGTCGGATGCTGTTATCTCCGCTCTGGATGCTGGCAGCCTCGGCACAACCGTTGTCGAAGACACGGACGCATTTATCGCGGCGCTGCTCAACCCAGACATTGTAACCATTTACGTCAACCGTGGATTCGTCGTTGATGGCACCAGTGCTGGTGCCAAGGTGCTGCAGACGTTCGGCGGTGACGGAGTGCTGTCCTTGACAAGGGACGTTATAGTCATGGGCATCCCGAAGGACATAAAAGGCAAGCAAATTTTCAACACATTGGACTTTAATATGGCGTCCTCCCTCCTGCGTGTTCCCCTAAGTGTGACGCTGGAGTTCCGCTACCTGTTCTTGCGCGGGCTCTTCAAGGACCTCGATGATGTCCCTCAATTCGTCGCCAAGGACAGCGTCGGCACGGTATCCTTCAACACCATCTTTATCCAGCGGACAGCATGCCAGATGCTGGAGGCTATGATAGCCGCAGCGCGCCGGACAGCCAACGGCGACGGCGCCAATACCACCGGACGCATCCGGCTCCGGCGCGCCCTTGAGCTCCTGAGCCCACCGACCGGCCCATCCCCGCCTGATGATGCATCGTCGCCACCCTTCGACGTGGAATACGCACAACCTGCGCCGGACCAATGCTATCCCATACTCCTAGGCGACATTGTACAGTCGCTCGCAATCGATGAGTGCTCAGAATTCCCGTTAGCGCTGCCGGAGCTCACGATTTCCAAGCGCGAAGCCGGTGAGCCCCTCAGATCCGACGGGGGAATCGGCACCGGGTTCGCAGCACGTCACCACTGCTGACGCGCCGCATAGGGCCCGGCTGCCGCGGGATCCGCAGCATACGCGGGGGAGGGAGGAAACCCGTGGTCCAGCACACAAAGAGAACACACACATACACGCACATGGCGATAAAAAAATAAATCCGTGCATGGGGGGTTCGCCTTCCTAAAAACACACATGAGGGGGGCCGGGAAGTGCATAAAGACGCAGGGCCGCTGCGGCGGCGGGTATTCGGGCCCTTTATGGCGGAGAGAGGTCGACCTTGGGGGCGAATGGGGGCGCAAGGGAGATGGGTTAACGGGCATGGACGGTTTCCCTCTGTTGCTGTCACCAATTCCTCTCCCCCCCCGCCCCCGGGTTCATGTGTGGAGACCGCACGGGTATAGGTTCCATCGACCCTGACGGCGACGGCAGCGGCTCCTTGCTCCCGGCGTTGTCGGGCCCGGCCGTCGCCTTCAACTCCACCATCCTGCAGTGCACCATCATCGTGGGGCCCCCCTGCTCGCGGGAGGAGGGATCCAACCTGGCGGCGTGCATCAACAACCTGCTGAGCGGCAGGTGGGTGCCACCTCTGGCGGGACAGGTGTCGTCACCTCTGGCGGGTGCTTGGGCGGTCCAAACTCCAAAGCCCCCCTCCCCGCTCCGGAGTGGTGGGGCGGGAGGCCATCATCGCGAGGGTGACGCGGACCCATCATGCGGTGTGGGGCTGGCGTGGCGCGGCAAGGGGTGGGGCGGGGTGGGGTGGGGCAGCAACAGCGCGGCTTCCGGGGGGGCCGGCGAAGGCGGGGGATAACATAAAAGGACCGTTGACTCGACATAGAAATTGTAGTGGGTGCATAGCCTTCGGACACCTGGACGCGCGCGCATGCAACTGGACTAGGGTAGACGGCCACAGAACCGGACGTGGCGACGGTAAGTGCAGTGAGGAAGAAGAACGAGTGGGCTATAGGAGGCGGGGGAGGGGTGCGGGCGGCAGCTCGGCGGTCTCGTCCGCTACATGTCCATTAGCCGGCTAGCTGTGTGGTGGAGGGGGAGGGGGTGCCGCTGTGCTGCCCCAGGGGGATGTAACCCCCCTCCCGTCGGGTTCCTCCACCCCGGTACCCTGCCTCATCACCAAGGCCCCTACGGCCGCATCTGCCAGCCATCCTCGCCCATACCCCTGCTGACGGCTCCCTCCACGTCTCACCTACCCTAGGTTAAACCGGCCGCCGTTTCCGCAGCCGCCACCGCCGCCGTCGGGGCCACCGCCGCCGCAGTTGACGCCGCCGCCATTGACGCCGCCGCCATCCTCGCCGGTGCCAGTGATCGTGGTGGAGCCGCCGCCTTCCTCGAAGTCGATCCCGCTGGTGGCGGTACTGGTGCCCGCCCTTGTGGGTAAGTTGTGGGCGGGGAGGGCGGGAAGTGGCGGCACTGGCCTCGTGAGGGGGTGGCACGAAGGGATGCTGGCGGGACGGAGGGGCGCGGAGGCGCGGCCCTCGTCGTCAGCGCCTGCTGTGTGGGACAAGCCAGCCCCTCACGAGGCCAGTGCCGCTTTAGCCTCTCTACCCCCCAACCAATCAGGAGGTGCCAGTGACGCGGGGTTTGAGGAAAGACCTTGGACTAGGAAGCCGAAGTCGTGATCGTGATTAGTAGCCCCTGGGTGTGTGTGGAGGGGGGGTGCTAATCGCGAGCCAGCGTACGAACTCTCCTGATCCACGCTCCCGCCGGCACCCACCACACGCTCTGATACAGGGAGCCTATTCCTGTCTCTACTGGTGCTCGGCGGCATCGTGTGGTGGCGACGACGCCAGCGAGGCGCCGGCGCGGCGGCGGCGGCGGCGGCGATGAAGGCACACAAGCTGGCGCTGCAGGACTCGGAGGACCAGGTGCTGCAGGTACAGTACGGCACGTCGTACATGTACGAGGACGCACGTCTTATGTATTGCCGCGCCGCGGAACTCAACTCCAGGTTTCAGACGCTGCCTGCGTGCGCACGGCTGGGTGCGTTTACCCGATCACGCCCGCCGCCGTCCCGTACTTGGGCATCTCCCAAGACAGGGGCCTTGCTTCAGAGGTCACGGCCATCATGAGGCGCCACTTAACGTACTCGCGCCGCAACCCGCCCGCCCCCCCCTGCAGCTTCCCGGGAGTGGCGGCGGCGGCCCCGCTGGCGGCAAGGGCGGCAAGGGGTCCGTGCAGCCGCTGTGCAGCGGCCACCAGCGGGCCCCCCGCGACCCGCCCTCGAGCGTCAGCGCCACCCTCAGCTCCATGGGTCTGTCCTCCACCATGACCGGCCTCACCTCCACCACGGCGGCCAGCACCGGCGCCAGCCCCAACGACAGCGGTGTCGCCGACCCCACGCGCTCCATCACGCTACACAACCTGCTGGGAGCGGGCAGCTTTGGCAGGGTGTACTACGGTGAGGAGGGGGGGCACAGAAAATAAGGATGCGGGGGGGGGGGGAGTAAGGAGAATCCGCGGATGGGGGGGTGTATAAAAAACGTTTTACGCAACGGGACAGGATAGTTGGCGCATGGTCGTCGGACACCAATTTTGTGGGCGCTGCTGGAGCACTGGAACTGACCCCGCGAATGGGGGGCGGAGAGGGTGGAGAGAGGCGAGGAGGGGGGGGGGCGGTAGGCGAGGTTGTGCCATGGTGAGCGGGGAGAAGAGGGAGGGAAGCAAAGGAAGTGCGAAGGCGGAGGAGGGCAGGAGGCCCCTCGGTGCGGGGCCGGGTGCACGCTGGTGCACTCTGGGCGTGGACGCGGGCGGTGGGGTTCGGTTACGTCGTCACGCCCCCCAGCCCCGCGGCCTTGCGCCACTCACTTCCACCGAGCCCCCCTCCTCCCCTCCCCTCAGGTACCTGGCAGGGCCAGCCCGTCGCGGTCAAGGTCATTCCGCACTCGGAGGCCGCAAACGGCAAGGTGGGTGCGCGCCCCACCCCGCTCCAATTCCCCAGGCGTTCCAGCTAGTACCTCGTTTCTTTCTTTGTCGGTCCACGGACCTCCTCTCCACCCCCCAACCATCAGGAGGTGCCAGTGCCGCTTTAGCGTCTCCCCCGGTTCTTGTTCGATACGCGAGCAGCAAGGGCCGCCTGCTCCCCTCCCCTCCTCCCCCCCCGTCGTGGCCCCCCGTCGCGTTACCGGTTCTTTTATTGTAACCCCCCGTCGTGCCCGGCGTCCGACTTCCGTGTTTCTCGCTCCTTCGCTTTAACAACAGCGCTTGGTATCATGCATCATTGATGTCCTCTCCCCCTCCTCCTCCTCCCCCCTCCTCCTCCTCCGCCTCCTCCTCCTCCGCCTCCTCCCCTCCTCCTCCTCCTCCGCCTCCTCCTCCTCCGCCTCCTCCCCTCCTCCTCCTCCTCCCCTCCTCCTCCTCCTCCACTCCCCCCGCGGTCCCGCCTCGCGCCCACAGGTCCAGCAGGAGGTGGCGCTCTGTGTTCGCTTCAACCACCCCAACGTGGTGCGCTCGCTGCACTACGTCAGCTTCGAGGCCTCGGAGCACCACATGGCGCAGGTGGGGGCGACAGCCGCCGTACACATGACGCACGGTGGGGGCGACAGCCGCCGTACATATGACGCACGGTGCACGGCTACTTGTACGCCTAGTTGTTTCGCTGTGGGAGCCGACCCGCGGGCCGGCAACGGAGTAAGAGAAACCTAAATGTCACTTTGGGAGGGGCAGGCGCGTACGGCATTCGCGAGGGTGGGGGGGAAGTACCGTAGCGCCAGGGAGGGGGGCCACGGTGCCCACGGTTACGGGTCGTACATGCGGCGCCAGGGAGGGGTGGACGCGCCGCGGGTGCAGTACCGCGCTGCAGGGTCCTCGCTCTTCCTCTTCCTCCACGCTGCCGTACCACCTCTGTACTGTAGTAGCAGTGCCTATTTCTTCGGTGTTCCGTACTTTTGGTCTTGGCCCCTTGGTCTTACCTACCCGGACCCCCTGCCCCCCCCGCCTTCGGGTCTTCCTCGAACCCCACCGTCGGCGGCTTGCAGCTCGAGTCGATGCGGACCAGCTCCACCGCCTCCACGCAGCCCAACCTCAGCATGGAGACGTGGATCGTGCTGGAGTACTGCAACGGAGGTAGGTGGGGCGGGAGGGGCCGCGGGGGCAGGTGTCGTCAGGCGCCGTCCGACTGCCTATCACCCAGTGTACCTGCGGTCGGTTGGTTGTACAGCAGCTCATTGCCTTTCACGGTATCCCCGCCGTACATCAGCACCCCTCCTCCCTCCGCCTCCTTACTCCACTTCCCCCAGCTCATCCTCCCATGGCGCACCCCACCAGCGCACTCGTCTCCAACAACGCCTTTCCTTAGTTCACACCCCCGCCCGCCCGCCCACCCGCCCGCCCGCCTGGCCCACCTCCAGGCTCGCTCGCTTCGCACCTCAACTTGAAGGCCAGCGCGCTGGGCACCCTCCTGGGCGCGCTCCAGGGAGGGCCCAGCGAGCCGCCCCTGTGCGGCCAGGAGTCGGCCCACAGCGGTACCCAGCTGCTGCAGCAGGGTCCGGGTCCGGGTCCCGGCAGCGCCCTGCTGACCTTACCCGGGGGCAGTGTGCCGCAGCGGCCGCAGAGGGACGCGGCGCTGGCGCACATGGTGGGTCGGGGCGAGGGAGGGGTGGCATAAAAATCGTTCATACGACAGGTTATTTGGCGAGGGAGGGGGGGAGAGGAGAGGAGAGGAGAGGGGAGGGGAGGGGAGGGGAGGGTTAGCCTGACAACGTACGGGTACGGAACCATCAACCGACGCAATGCCCTTCCTGGAATATGCCCCATGGAAAGTACGTCCTCCCTATCTCCTCTCCGCGCACGTCCTCGACCTGCTCCCTCCTCCCCCTCGCGTTTCTCCCTCCTCCCCCTCGACCTCCTCCCTTCCCCCCTCGACCTCCTCCCTTCCCCCCTTGACCTCCTCCCTTCCCCCCTTGACCTCCTCAGAGCGGGGTGCTGTCCGTGGCTCGTGACATCGCTGCGGGCATGGCCTACCTGCACTCGCTCAACGTGTGCCACGGGTGGGTGAGGGAGTGCGGGGTGTGGGGGCGGGATGTGGGGGGGCAGTAAAACCCGTTGTGGGGGGTTGATGTAGGGGCGGGCGTTGCTGTAGAGATAGGGTGTGGCTGAGCAGGCGGCTGGGCGGTAAAGATGGCTGCCCGAAGCTGAAGGAACAGCATCCCGCTTCACCGCCGCGTCGGATTGTGCTTTCATCGGCGGTTTGGCAGAACCGCCATCCCAACCCTGGCGGTACATCCCAACCACTCACGCCCCGCCGCGCCCCGCCGCACCGCACCTGATCCCACCCCCTTCAACAAACCCAAGCCTCACCCCGGCCCCCACTAACCCCGGCCGGCCCCCCCCCGGGTGCACAGGGACCTCAAGTGCGAGAACGTGCTACTCTGTCACAAGGCCGGGTCAGCGGCAGGCGGCAGCGGGGACGGCGGCCACCTGGATGGCTCGGGGCGACCGCGCACCGCCTCCGCAGGCGAATCCGCGTCGCCGGCTGCTGCTGCCGCTGCTGCCGCTGCTGCTGCGGGTCCGTCTTCCAGCTCCCTCACCTCCGGCGGGTTGCGCCGCGCCGCCGAGTTGGGCGGAGTGCCCTTTGTAGCCAAGGTGAGCCGCCAGCCCCGCCAGCTGGGGGGTTGCGAGGATGCGAGAAAACCGTTGAGAACAGACGTTTCAAGGTGCATGCTAGAGAACGTGTGTGTGTGTGCCCAGTGACGGGCTGCTGGTAGTCACCCATCCTGCGCGCCCTGGCCCCGCCAGCCGTCATCCCTGGAGCCAACCTGACTACCTGACCCCTCCAGGCTCCTTGCTTGGCCGAGAACCCTGCCGGCAGCAACCCGCACCATAGTGCTCTGCTGCTGCTTGACCACGGTCCCTGCGTATCCCCCCCCAAGTGGTACCTTTTCTCCTCATTTTGTTCGCTTGGTTACACCCTCATCCGATGCCCTCCAACTCGTGCAGGTGGCGGACTTCGGTCTGAGCAAGGCCTTCGACGAGGCCTCCACCCACATGTCCACAGCAACAGTGGGGACGGTGAGGCCGCGGAGTAGGGGCGCGGGCTGCTGACGGGTGGCAGCTGCGCGTGTATTGACACCATCGAGCAGCAGCAGCAGCTGTGCCGTGTGCTTCCGGCACCCGCCCTTTCCCGCCGCCCCCCAGTGAAACGTACTGCTCCGCATCCGTTCCTTCAACGTGGGTTTGCGCGCACCCGCGTCCACGGTGTCATCACAACGAACTGCTGTACTCGCCCCCTTTGTAACCGTGTTTTCTCCCTCCCCCTTTGTGTCCGAAGCCTATGTGCCAGCCACACTTTCCACGTCGAGTAACCGGTTCCCTTTGTCACCCTCCAACGCTTCCTCCGACCCCCCACGATGGATTATCTTTTCCCCCTGAACCCCCACGCTTCCCCCGACCCCTCAGGTGACGCACATGTGTCCCACGATGCTGCTGACGGGGAAGCTGCGCCCCGCATGCGACGTGTTCAGTTTCGGGATCATACGTGAGTCATCGCGCCATTACACTAATACTAACCACGCACGCGCCCTCCGTTGTTCCCTGCATCTTGCTTGTGACAGCCCCGGCGCTCGCCTGCCGTGCGCCCCCTCGCTCTCCCCCACCCGCGCTCCTCCCTTCCCCCCCGCCTCTATGTGGATTCATTGCTTCCTACTCACCTACACAGCCAACCCACCCCCCGCATAGTCCAGTAGCATGCGCGCGCGAGCCGGTGTCCGAAGGCTATGCAACCACTACATTTCCCCAGTGGCGTTACCGGTTCTTTTATTGTCCCCCCCCCCGCATTGGCTGTGTTGTGCCGACTGCCTTCTTCGACCACCTCGCAGTGTGGCAGCTGGCGACTGGCGGCACCCCTTTTGCAGGCATGCGATATGCTGAGATCGTGTACAAGGTGGGGCGGCAGGGTCACATCCGCTGCAGGGCAGGAGGGCGGAGGGCAGGGCAGGGGGCCCAGAGCTCGCTGCGCTCGTTTCATTGGTGCCCATCAAGTCCAGCCCCCTCTCTCATCCCGTCGTCCTGGGCCCTTTTGCTGGCTGTTGACAGGTGGCGGTGGCGGGCCTCCGGCCTGAGTTCCCGAACCACGTGCCCAAGCGGCTGGTGGCGGTGGCGGAGTCGTGCTGGGCGGCTGACCCAGTCACTCGACCTACCTTCGAGCAGGTGCGGCGGGGAGACATCGCCTCCTCGACAGTGCAATAGCCCTGACAGGCCCTCTTTCGCGCACACGCACGTCTTCTACGGATTTTGCTTGCGCACCTCCATACACGTGTTTGCAGTACAGCCGGCCCCCGTTCCCTTCGAGTCTGTTCCTCGCACGCACGAACGCATCCCTAGCGCCTTTCTTTGAAATCCACACTTGAAAGCAAGGCTGTTTACCAGCCTCGCGCGCGTAACACGGGGTGTTTGCGTTGCACGCTGTCGTGCAGTTGGTGGCACAACTGGGTGAGATGCTGGACGACGCGGACGAGCTGGAGGCTGAGCAGGATTCCGCGATCACGGCAGCGAAGGAGCGCGCTCTTCGGGTCGAAGACGTGAATATTGCGACGTACAGCCCAGAAGATGTTGCGGTGGCAAGCCAATGGGCCGCAGCAGCGGCTGCCGCCCTGCTCGAGTAGTGATGACAGCTGAGGCGGCGGGAATGGCTGCGGATTGAGGTGGTGATCTTGGTGGTCAGTCGTTATATAGTTGGATTTGTGGTACACAAGATCGCACCACGTCGATAGCGTGTCAGGATGCACCTTCGGCAATGCTCGAACCATGGGACATTTGCTAAAGTATTGACCAATGACATTTTCATGACCATGCACCTTTTCGCTTCAAGAGTGAATGCATTCGCATTTGTGTAAATTATCCGTTATTTACTGCTCTTGTTTGCGATGACGGCGGGTGCATGCCGTATTCGGGTGCCTTGTAAGCCACTTTGTCCCTGTGTTCGCGCATGTCTCTCCACACGCAGAACACAAGACGCAAACATAAACGACATCAAGTCAATCATTTTAACGCTTTCAACCTGTGTTGTGAACATAACCTTAAGGACGACTTTGTATCGCTTGCGCTCACCTTCCGACTTAAGGCCCCTGCGTTGCCTCCAAATTGTTAGGGCAATCGCGGGGGCCGTACTGGGATGGTCAAGGAGGTGAGGCTTTGCCTTTGGCAAGCCCTTTCTTGCCTGCCTGTGGATTGTTACCCTTACGGAGCCGCATGATCTAGTTTTCTGCTCTACGTATTGCTCCATGGAAGGACTCAATGACAAGGAGGTAGACTATAGGTCCTTCGCGTTAGGGCTGATAGGTGGGGCTCCCCCATTCTGCAGGTTCATTTCTCCCTTTTTCGCTCGGCGTCGGGGCCGTTGAGGGGCAGCCCGGCCGTCACGGACACGGAAACAGACGAGCCCAGCTCCTCAGCGCAGTATGTGTCAGCGACAGGCGCCAGGTCTTTCACGTATGGGTCGCGCGTACGCCGCGCATCAGGCGTCGTCGACACCAGTAGCGAAGCTGAGGAGCTGTTTAACCTTCTGTAAGCTCGGCTTTGCTCGGCTTTGCTTTGACTTTGTTGGTCCTTATCCGTGTGACTTGGCTTTGCAGGCAAGTAGTCGACACCACGGGGACCAGCCCACGCCTGATAAAGCTTATAACAGCCGTATTAGAAAGCAATGTGGAGAAGAACGAGCTGCAGGAGCGGTTCACGTCAAGCACGGTAGGAGAAGAGGGGTGTGCATGTGTTGCACACATGCGGTCACCGCCCTACGGTCGCATGCAGTTGCACAAACCTCTGTGAGGTAGTTTTACACCGAATTGACGGGCTGCCTTTGTCAAATGGCATCTCTCGCTAATCGCCTGGTATTGGCTTCGTAGGTGGGGAGCCAGCACATGATGCCAACTGGCAAGCTTACAGTTTTCCACGGTCTGCGCCCACCACCCATTGGGCTGCAAGCTTATGTTGAGCGAGTAGCGAAGTACACCAAGTGCAGCCCGGTGTGCTTCGTCATGTCACTGGTGTACATGGATCTGCTCGGGCAGGTAATTACTTGCTTGGGAGGGAAGCGAGGACAGCGCGATGATAACGGTGATGGGGATGTGACTGAGGGGGGAAGCTGCCCTGTAGACCGGCAACGCGGAAGAGGCTCGGAGAACGTGTACCCGGGGGTTTTGAGGAACCGTGGACCCGGGGACCCGGGGAAGGGCGCCGCAGGGGTCCACGCGTGTCACTGCAGACTGCACATTCCCCACACAAGTCCGCCCCCAACGGCTGTCGTAAATGAGCGCCCACCATCTGCTCGCAGCGCGACCCCGACATGCTGCCCACGCCGCTCAACGTCCACCGGCTGCTGCTGACCGGCGTCATGCTGGCGGCGAAGCTGACGGACGACCACTACTTTAACAACGCCTTCTATGGCAGGGTGCGTGCGGCTGACTGGGGCGCTGCTCCTCTGGACGTGACGCGGAAGGAAGTCCTCGCGGCGACCGCCGACCGCCCACCCACCCACTCACGCTGGCACCCACTGTGTAATAGTTTTGAAGAACACGCTGGCACCCACTGGCACCCGCAGGTGGGCGGCGTCAGCGCCCAGGAGATCAACCGGCTGGAGCTGGAGATGCTGCGGCTGCTGGACTACCGGTTGCACGTGCCGTGGGAGGAGCTGCGCTGCGTGCTCAAGCAGCTGGTGGCGGGGACGTTGGTGATTGGCCAGGGCGAGGTGAGGCGGCGGGGGCGGTGAGGGGGCCTGGGGCGGGGTAGTGGGGCGGTGAGGGGGGCTGGGACGGGATTTTCGTCGGCATGAAAGGGCCTACGGTCTAGGGACCCCGACCTGATGGGGGTGTCTGTGCGGAGGGAACTCGCCACCTGCTGGGTTGGCGGTGGTGTTCGGGGTGGTGGTGGTGGTGGTATGTACTCCCACCCAGGTGGCGCGGGGCGTTGGATTGGTTACGGTTGGGGCGGGCGGGGCATGGCGGGGCGCGTAGCGGTAGGGAGCAGGCGAGGAGGTGGCAGAATCAAATACAGGAGGCAGGACGCAGCAGCGAGGAGGCAAAGCCGCGTCAGGACGCCTCAATCGTGCAACGGAGCATGCAGCGACGACGAGCCTCGCGGTGCGCATTATGGCATCGAGGAGGCCGCCCAGCCCGCAGTGCCCACCCTGGAGGCGGCCACCCAGCCCGCAGTACCCACCGCTACCAGTAGTCACACCTCTGCTGCGGCTGCGGCGTGCCGCAAACCCAGCCGTCGCTCCACCCGACACCGCACGCACTCCTCCCGCCCGGGCCGACCCGCCACGGCACCATCACCCGCCTCTCCCCCCTCAGGGCTGGAGCTCCTCTCTGCGGCGTAAGCGCCGCTCCATGTCTGGCCACAGCCAGAGCAGCGAGAAGCGCTCCTCCGTGCGCCGCAGCAGCATTGACTCGTCAGTGGGCGGCGCGTCAGCGTCAGCGACGCCCTCTGCCTCGCAGAGCGTCTATTACGACGAGGACGACGACGATGATGATGGCGTCACGGCGCCGCGCCGGTGATTGGATTGGGGCCTTGCCGGCGGTGGCGGAGGTGGAGATGGAGGTGGAGGTGGTGTATGGCCTCGGGCGGCTGCCCGTGACGGGAGGTGGGCGAGACCCCGCGATTATGTGTCGCTTGCGACCAGGGTTCGCGAGGCAAGGGAGGGGGCCTTTTTCGCCGTGCACCTGGTGTGCGGCGGCTGCGTGCTGCCGGGAAGAAGTGGCTGCCGCAGCAACCTCGGCAGCCGCAGCCAGGCGGAGCAGCGGGTGAAAGGTAGAAGCAGAGGAGGGGAGGTAGGGAGCGGGGAAGGTAAAATCAGTCCGCGGGGAGCGGAATTCCCGAGGATAGAGGGGCACATTCAATTTGCGGGGAGCGGGATTCCGGAGGGTAGAGGGTACATCCTATATTCGCGGGGAGCGGAAATGTTTAAGAGGGAGACTGACAGGGCGGGCTTAGGCGAGACGAGGCATTTACCCCTTCATGAGCTTAGTATACGTTACGTTGCTTCGCAGCGTGCCGGAAACCGTACGGAAAAAACGGTGGCCGTACGACGACACTGTCTTGTGGCGCCGCGAATGTGGGCTGGCTGCGGAAGTTGTGCGGGCCGGGACGGGGGAGGGCGGGGGCGAACCAGGGGACGGGTTTCGTGCCCCCGCCGCCCAGCTGGCACGCTGGACGCGGCAGCGGCAGGATGCACTTCGCGCAGTCCTGACTTCTTGCCATGCGCGAAGATACGGCGGCGCCCCTCGGCGCTTAAAAACATATCAACGGACTGCATTTACGGGTTCGTGACGATCTTTTTGATGGAAGTAACCGCGAATTGAACTCTCGTCGAGGCGTGGTGAACTCGTGCCGAACCCCTGGGGATGGGGGTGGGTGGGGTGGTGCTGTTGAGTCCGGCCACGAGCGTCGGGTCCTACACTAATCCGGCGGCCTCGCCGAAGACTCTGCGATCCGAGCGGAGCCTCAGCGCTCTGCCACGCAGCACGACTAGGCTGCCGGCCATTCGGCGGCTGTCACCGGTCCCCAGGGCGGCGGTTTCTACACAGCTCCATGTGGCCTGCTGGTAGCTCTGCACCCACCCCTCCTGCGGGGTGGGGCGATGAGCTGAGGGTGCACCACGGTTGCTAGCTTGCATTAGGACGCAATGCGGACGGGACCTTGTGGGAGCGCATGCTGCTTTCGGACGGGCTGTCGCGCTGGGCGGGCTGGGCTCGGTGTGTCGCTGGTTCCTCATACGTGCCGATTGGTTGTGCTTGCTGGCGACCCCCGGGTCGGCGTGTGCGCCCCGGCGGCCTACCCCTACATGGGTAGCCTGCTTTTCGTTTTAAGGCGGTTGCGCAGGCGGTTGCATCCTGCAGCGCCGCCGCCGCTGGCCATGTGTGTTTTACGAGGCATGCATATTCAAAGCAGTTTTCCGTCTTGTACCGGTTTAGATCTCCCTACATATCCCAAAAAACCTCCTAACTAAATTCTTCCTCGCTTCCTTAGTTGGCAACATCTTGATTGTCAAGTCGGTGGTGGGGGCCGCTTCCCAGGGGGCCGGCCTGAAAAGGCGCATTTGTACTGTCATCTCATCTTTTTGTATTCCCCAACGTACGGACGGACGAATGCATTCTTGAGTGGACGCCTGCTTGTCGTGGAGGTCTGTGTGTTGACGGGCTTGGCGCAGCTGAATTCGAGTCGGCTGAAATTGAGTCCCCGTCCTCCCGCCCTCCCCTGGTGTGGTGTGGCGTCGGCTGCGGTAGTCGTGGGATTGACTATCGACTGTACGGCCGTCGGATATCCAGTTTGTTCCGGACAGTTCGATGATCAGTAGGTGGTCTTACGCTTGTCGCGGTGTGCGTTTGGTGCCTGTTGTCAGTTTGTAGTAAAAATTCATGGTTCAAAGAATGGCGGCGAGTTTCGAGTCGCCGGTCCCGGAGCGGCACTAGGACACGTGTTTTCGGTGCTTCTCGGATCTCCGTCCATCCTCGGCCCCGTGGCGCGGGATTACGAATACCGCCGTCAGTCGATATATTGATGCAGTGGGAGGGTCGGCGTTGGGAGGCGTTGAGGGAAGATGACGGTTACCGTTCGACCCGTCGGTGCGATGGTGGTGGTATCTGCCTATCGCACCGCTTCCGCCCTGGCTCGGCCCGTTGTGGCGCTAGGTTGCAAAGGGGCTGAGGCTCCTCTCGCGAGTATTTGGTGTGGCTGTAGAAGATTAAATGTAATGCGCAGGAGTCTTCTGTAAACCCCTTGCCCGCGGCGTTGGCTGATAATGGTACGGTGGTGCCTACGCGTTATGTTACAAATCAGCTGCGTCCCTGCATCAGGAATTGAAATGCAAGCTCAGCATGCCACCTCACGACCAGGAACACGCTCGTCAACAGCTCTCGCTCCTCTGCGCCCAGTCGGTTTCCTCCCCAACGCCTTCATGCCAGAGAGGCATGGTTCCCACTGCTTCCCCTGTATCAGCCCTGGGCAAGAAACGGCAACACCGCCGCTTTTAATGCTGCGCCAGGCCAGCCAGCTAGCCACTTGCACGGACAACACCACGTCGTCGCTGTGACGTCGCCGTGTGGCATCACGCCGGCAGCGCGGCGTACGACACCGGGTCCATGCGGCGGGCGTGAGAGCCGGTCGGGCGGCGCCGCAGCGATCCGGAGACGGGTGTGGCTGCTGGGTCCTTGGGGCCGTCGAAGAGTCCGAAGCACCAGAGTATGCCCCCATAGCTGGCGGGGTCGCAGCCGTCCAGGGCGTACCTGGCAGCATGACACGTCAGCACGGTAGCAGGAGTGCAGCGGTGGATTGACATAACGGCAATAGCGGCAGGGACTGCGGGAATGCGGGGGGTGAGAGGTTGCATACCTTGTGCACAGGATGGGGGGGGGAGGGAAGGCGTTGAGAGGCATCCCATAGGTCGGCTCTTAGGAAAGGAGTAAATTCGTTTAGGAAACGTTTGGGGGGGAATGACAAGAAGACCCGGTCACACGACACAAATAACAAACTATGGTATTTTATAACAATCAAGTTGGTAGAAACAGACATACGAGGACACAAATTGGCCGGCGACTACTTTTCGGGCCGCCGGCGACATGTTTTGGGGAAGGAGGACTGGTTTGCCGGTAGGTAGCCTCCTACGATGCCAGAGGACGGAGCAGCTGTGAAGCGCAGCAGCCGTATCCACCGCCACCCTAACCCCGACCTCGGATCGGGGGCGGGGGAGGCCCGAGCCCCCCTGCTCGCGGATCCATCCACCCGGCCCAAGAATCCGTCCAGCCACCCAGCACCCTGCCAGCACCCACCGGTGGTTGAGGTGCAGCGTGGTGGCTAGCGCCTGCTGGGGCGAGGAGCACCAGCCCAGGAGGGCCTTACCCCACGTCATGCGCACGTTGTTGTGCAGCTCGCCGTGGGTCGCGAGCTGCCGCTGGGCGGCGTCCCAGAAGGCGTCACCTGGGCACAATGGCAGTCCGCGACGACGGTGATGACAATCATCAATCATCATATGACGATGATGACGAGCATGATGACGTGGGCATGGGATGATCATGCGTGGTGGGGCGGAGAGAGGGGGGCCATGCGGGTACCAAAGTCCATTCGGTGCCAAATGAACAACATAATGCTGTAACAGGAAGCTCCCCCCCAATGGACCGTCGCCTTCACCGCCCTCGGTTTGTCGGCCGTGGATTCGCGGATTCTCTTCTCAAACCCCCAATGTCCCTGTGCTCGGAAGACCGAGCACAGGGAGGCTCCCAAGCTAGCTATACGGTTCCTCCTTGTCACTTCACCGACTTTCTCTTCCCCACATGATTTGTGCGCGCAAGCGCACGGACTCACCCGTAGTGCCTGTCTCGAGCTGCTGCAACGTCTTGGTGGCCCGTGGGTCGCTCGCGTGTGCCGCCAGGGTGTCCTGCGCCCAGCGGGGCAGCACCGACAGCGATTCCAGGAGCTGGTACCTGGGGTGAGAGTGGGGTAGTGAGGGGGGTAGTGAGGGGGGTAGTGAGGGGGTAGTGAGGGGGGTAGTGAGGGGGGTAGTGAGGGGGGTAGTGAGGGGGGTAGTGAGGGGGGTAGTGAGGGGGTAGTGAGGGGGGTTGGGAGGGAGGGTTGGGAGGGAGGGTTGGGAGGGAGGGTTGGGAGGGAGGGTTGGGAGGGAGGGTTGGGAGGGAGGGTTGAGGAGAGGGTTGAGAGCTGGGTGAGCCGTGAGTTTCGAGGAGGGCGCCTCGAAGAAGAGAAGGGGATGGTGTTTCCAACAAGGGGAACGATCGAAGATACTCGTTAAAGGACAGAGGCGCGTAGCTGTATTACCCCAAAATGGACAAAGTAGTCCCCCTTACGGGCATATAGTACATTTTATCAAATCCATCTCGTTGCAGCGGAGAGTCACGGCTTGCGAACGGAAGGGGGAGAGGCCGCCTGCTCACGGCTTGCGGTTCATGTGGGCGACCTGGCGGCGCAACGGCGGGCGGATGGCGGTCGGAGGAATACGGGGACACACACCTGTGGTGGCAGAAGCTGTACGACAGCTCCCGCCACACTAGCATCTCGTCCAGGAACTTGGACGAGCCGGAGCCGCCGCTGGCGGCGGCCTCCCGCGCGATCCTGGTGGGGCGGCGGGATGTGGTCGGAAGGCAGCAAGGGTTGCAGCAGCAGCGGCAGCTGCAGGTGTGGAGGCAGCTGCAGGTGTGGAGGCAGCTGCAGGTCTGACCACCCGCGGCTATGGACCGATGGGGTGCGGTGGTCGTTGATGGGGACACATGCCTCTCCGGCCCCGCGCCGTGTCCCCGCGATGCGCCAGACGCGCTGGGGCTCTCTAAGCCCGGCTTGTGCCGTGCCTGGGTGAGTGACTCGACCCGCGCGCCAGCCCCCACCTGAACGGCGACACCATCCCCCAGTGCAGGTATGCCGACAGGCGGCTGGTGCCAGAGCGCTGCAGCGCGTTGTTCCGCGTGGCGGCGTAGCGGCCCACACCCCCACCGCGCCGCCAGCTGTCCCACCGCGCGTAGCCGGCTCGGCTGCCTCCCAGCTGCCGCGGCAGCAGCAACAGCAGCAGCAGCAGCAGCATACGGGCAGCAGTGAAAGCGGGGGCAGCAGCAGCACGAGCAGCAGCAACAATGATATCAGTGACAGCGGGGGCAGGAAGGGTTTGGCGGCAGGTGGAGGACGTCGCAGGAACGGCTCAGAGGGCTACGGTAGTCTAGAAGGTTCGTCCGCTCAGACGCTGACGACTTCCTTGCGACGCACCTCCGGGGACGCATTACACGGCGATGACGTCCTCTGACGCATGCCGCCCGACTTCAGGACCTTGCCCCACGTCAGGACCTACCCCTCCTACCCACCATGGGTCAGTAGCGACTCACGGGCTCTCCTCTCATTACCGCCACAAACCCCATCCACAATTTCACATGACGCCCCACCCGCCCCCTTCCCACCATGTGTGACACGCCCCGCACGCTCTGGTCCACTCCAGGGAGGGAGGTGGCCAGTGCGCCCAGGTCCAACCCTGGAGCCTGCAGGTCCAGCGAGTGCCAGCCCAGGACGCCACTAGCACCGCCGCCGCTGCCGCCGCCGCCGCCCGAACTCAAAGAGCTCACGCCGCCCCGGACTGCTGCCCTTGAGGCGCCGGTCCCCTCGGTGTCGATGTCCATGGCCGCCGCGGCCTCGGCAGCGGCGGCGGCGGCACCCGCGTTCGGCGCTAGGAAGTGGCCCATGGGTCCGTTGCTTGGTCGGCTGCTGCCGGCGGCGCCGGCGCCGTAGACGGCTCGCAGCCGCTGCCGTCGGAGACCTGCGCCGCCATTTTGGCAGCGGAGGGAGGCCCGCGAGGCCCGCCATTTAACCTTCATTGGCATTTGCGTCCTATCCAAGTATGCACACAGTACAAAGCGATGAGTGCCTCAGGGTATGCTCGCCGACAGCACAGCCCGTGGTTTGCACCCTCGGCAACTTCAACGTAGCTTCGCAGCGGCCGTCTACTGCAGCGGGCTTGCGCACGCCGTACCCCTGCTCCAACCGACTAAAGTCCTCATACGCCTGCCCGTGCCGCCCTCCCCGCATTCCCCCGCCCCACCGTACCTTCCGTCGCGCTGCGGTACGCGTACGCCCTGTCGTACGCCCGGGCCACCAGCCGCATGGGCACTATGCAGGCCGTGTCAACAGCCCACACGCCGGGGCGGGGGCCAGCGGCGGAGCCATCGCCGGCCTCGCGATCCAGTTCCAGCTGCCGTACGAGCGCTTCCAACCAGGCGGAATCTGGATCCACCGGCATGTCCTCTGAAGAAAGAGGCGACGGTGGCAGCAGCGGCGGGAGGACGATCAAAACGCGATGTTGGTAGATGGGGCCGGGAGGGAAAGCGTTGCATTAGTAAAAAGGCCTTATAGGGTGTAGGAGTACCAGGGGAGTACCAGTACCAGGGCAGTACCAGGGGACCTGAGTTCGCGAAGTGTCCTGTACTGGCCCCCAACCAAAGCACAGGAATGATCTCGCGGCCCACCGACCCACCGACTTACCAGTCACCACGAGGGCTGCTCGCCTCGCCGCCGATAGGAGAGCCGCCCAGCCCGGTCCTGAGGGCTCCACCATGCATCTCGGGCCTCCGATGCTGCCCGCCTCAAAGCTCCTGCCGTGCTGACCAGCCCCACAGGCGCCTGCTGCCGCCGCCGACACACCGCAATCGAGGCAATCCGCACGGCCGCCCGCGCTGCCGGGACCTGCAACAGCAGCGGCAGCCGCATCGCCGACCCCTTGAGCGCCTAGAGTTTCCTCTGCTGCCGCCATCGTGCCCGGGCTTGTGGGACCGGCGGCGCCGTTCATGTGTACGAGCAGGTCCAGGCCCTGGTCTCGGAGCTCCCGCTGCGCGTCACGGAGACCTGCGAGGTCAAGGGAGAGCGGGTGCCAGGCTCCTTGAAGGGCCGTGGTTCGAGCGGGGCCTGGAACCATGCATTGCCTATCAACGGGGGGCCGGTGCAACCGCCTAGCACGACTGGTCCCGCCCGGCTTTCCCTCCCAGGATCCATCCCAGCAGGTGAGATTTCCGTGGAGCTTTCTACGTCACAAACATCAGGCTAGTTCCGCAGGCTAGTTCCGCAGCGCAGTGCCCCCGCTGCGTATCCGGACATGCGCCCGGGGCCCACCTTCCAACAGGAACTTGACCCGCCGGTGGTTGGCGTACGGCTGGCAGGCGGGCAGTACGAATGCAGCCACCAGCAGCGGCAGGCGCAGGCGCTCCGCGGCGGCACGAGCGGCGTCCAGCGCGGGGTTCTCGTGGCCCCGCACAGCGGTCTGCGGGTGGGCGGAGGATGGGCAGTGGATAGGCAATGGATGGGCGCAGCAGTGGATGGGCAGTGGATGGGCAGATGGCCAGACGGGGAAGACATGGGAGGAGAGCGGCAGGGCGCGGCGGCAGAGCAGTGTTCCGAATTGTGTTGCAGCGACCTTCATATGTGACCTTAAAAGTGCAACAGCGGCTGCGGCCATACCGTTCGTACCTTCATCCAGTACAGGACGTATTCTCCAAGAACGGCTGCAGGCGAGCTTCCGGCAGTCCCCGCTGCGGCGCCCTCAGCGGCAGGCGGCGGGTGCAGGAGCACAGCTGGCGCCGTCGTTGAGTGCTCGCGCTTGCGCTTGCCGGGCTGATGATGTTGGTGTTGGAGCTGGTGTTGCTGGGCGCGGGCGTGGCCGCAGATCTGCGGCCCTGGGGACCCGTCCACGTCAGCTCCCCTGCCGCCGTGCCCCTCATCGTCATCCTCCTCACCTTCATCCTCCTCATCACTATCACCACCATCCTCACCATCATCGGATGACAATATGACAATAGCTTCATCCTCCGGCTCTCCACGCACAGCCGTCCCTCCCGCTCCAGCCGCTCCCGGCCACCCCCCACCACTGCCGCCGCCGCTCCTGTTGCTGCCACGTCGATGTTGGTGCCGCTGGTGCCGCTGGTGAGATGTAGCCACAGGCCGCTGACAAGGGCCTTTTGCGCAGCCCTGCTGGCCTTCCACACACCCCTCCTCCCGCTCCTCCTCCCGCTCCTCCTCTGAGCTGTCTACAAGGTCCACCATTTCCACCCCTACACCCACTAACCCCCGCTCACCATCTCTTCCCCGCTGCCGCTCACTGCCCGCTGGTGTCCCCCGCGGCATCCCCGGCCCCGGCCGCACAGCCTTAGCCGCAACAAGGCCCTCCCGCCCCTCCTCCTCAAATGAGTAAGCGGAAGGGACGGCATCGTCCTCGTCAGCCCCGCCAGCCAAGGCAGCCACCGCTTCAGGGAGCCCTGGCTTTGCAGGCGGTGACGGCGAAGGTGACGGCGACAGTGCTGTCGCTGCCGCCGGCTGCGTCGCCGGCATCGCTGCGATGAGGCCCGGCGCTGGCGTCCAGGGCACCACCTGACGTATCCGCTCCGAAACCAGCGGGGACAGGCCCAGCCACGCGACCTCAGCTGGAGCTGCGGCGCTGCCCGCATGGACGTGAGGCGCTACGGGCGGCCCGCCTGCCCCCACACCCGAAGTAGCAGCAGCGGTAGCAGTAGCTGTAGCTGCTGTGGCGAAGGCGGCCGTCGCTGACCTCGCTGACCTCCGCTCCTCCCTCTTGCGCTGCTCCGCAGCTAGGCCCTCGGGTCCGCCCCACTTACGGTGTGCGACCGCCTCAAGCTACCACAGGAAGGGGAGAGGTCGTGGAGGGGCAATGGATGGCGGGATGATGGCAGAAGCGTAATGGAGCGTCGTGCGGGCTGCATGGCCGTTCCAGCCCGGTTTCGGAGCTGCCCTGTGGAACGCTTCCATGCGCACCCGCTCTGCAATTCCAGAGACGTGCTTTCTGAGAATGTCCGTGGTCTCTCGCACATAGAGGTTCCTTACCTGGGCCCTGCCGTACAGCCTCATGGGGGGTCCGTTGCGCGACCTCGGGTTGCGCTTTTCAACCGCCTGCAGGGGCTCGATCTGCGAGTGCGTGGGATAAGGAGGTGGGGAGGTCGGGTAAGAGAAGTGCGTCTGGGAACAAGAAGGTGTCATCATGTGTCATGCCGGGGCATGTAAAGGGCATACTGGTGCCGGTAAGGGAGCGCGGAGGGACGATGCTGGCAAGAAAACCCGGTAACCCGACGTAAGAGGGGGGCCCGGGTCTCGCGATACAGAAGGCAAGCGACTTCCCGATCGCTGCATCAAAACCATTTAAAAGCACTGCCTCTGTTGTGCATTGAAACTTCGGAAGGGTATCTGGCCTAAACCGGGGAGCATGGTGATGGACTTGCTCGACGAAGAAAGCAGCAACGCGCTCTGCTAAGAAGCGACCAGGAACTTACGTCTTTATCAGCAAGACAAAAGACCGACTTGGCGTGCGTCTTGGGCAGGAACTCCGAGCGCTTTGCCATCGTGCCTAAGTTTGATGGCTCAGGCCCAAGCGCTGGTCAGGGATGGCGAAGTTATACCATGTAATCCACTGTCAACTGATAGTCTGTGCGGCAGTAAGCGCGACCTGCTTGTGCTCGTGGTGGCTCTATGCACCACACAGTTTGTGCTGCCAGGATGAAAGTGGGGGTGAACGCGTCTCGCAGATCGAGGAATAGGCTAGATTGGGGTTCTATTGTTCCCCTCCTGTATGCTAGAAAGGAGCTACCAAAGATGGTCTGGTATCAACCATCTTCAGTTATGTGCCTTTCGCAGTTGGTCCCGCTTTGTCAGCGTTAGCGTCTGCTACAAGGTCATCAGGCAACGCGCGGTTCTTTGCACCTATAAACTATATTCAACCATAGCAAAGAGCTCCGCAACCTGTACGTGCGCAGCTTTGTGCCGACTAGCCGTTGCTGCCGTTGCGGTGCGATGCGCTGACGCCGCTGTGTCGCAGGGTGCACCCCCCGAGAGAAAACGTCAGATCATTTACTTAACCCGGCTCTGAAGCGGCATTACGCTGATACCCTTCCTGGCAAGTCAGAGCGGCACTCAGCTTAACGTCTGACAGACCGTCGTGTATCCATTATGATTCCCGTCCACAGGGCCCCACCTTCGAGCAGGGGAGGGCTTGAAGAGGCCGGTATGCCGCTGGAGCAAACCCTGGTGCTGACATGACATGTAACACTCGCAAGTATCACGCACACGATGTCCAAAAGCAAGCGTACACTCGTTTCCTAGCAAGTCAAAAGTGCGGTAGCGCTCCGCTGCGGTCTTCCAAGCCCCTGACCCCATGTAACGTATCTACCTATGTTCCAAGCCAGCTGAGGCGCACGTAGCCCGTTGGTGCTCCCACTGATGCATCGATGCACCTGAAACTGCCGGCGAAACACCGGCCAACACCTTCCGAGTCCAAGTCCTGCTGGAACACCACGGTTCTTCCCACGGTCCTCCAGCATCAGGTGGCCCAACCCAGCAACGTCGGCGCAATCCCACCTAAGCCCGAGGCGCGCCGGGCTGACATGGGCCTGACCAATGGATCACCTGCCACCGACCATTACATATTGCTGAGCCCTGATCACAGGAGCTAACATAATTAGAAAGGAAAGGGGACACGGAGTCCGCCTCTGATGCTGCGACGCCGCACCGTTCTTCTACATCGCGGAGCGGCTCGGTGGCGCCAGCCGGCATCTCGGCTCCATGACCCACGGGTCGCCATGGGTTGCCATGCGGCCCTTGAAGTGGCCTACTTGGCCTTCGCACATGCTGACGTTGCCGTTCGTCACTCCTGCGTCGCTTGCTGTCACTACATATGTATCGGCTCTTATAATTATTGATTGATACCGAGCGCTCAAACTCGCGGCCCATCCGACCCATTCCCATTATTAGTTATGGTTGTTAACTCCAACAGCGCCTAACAGCACCCACCAACCAGGGACCACGGGGCCCCGTCACACCTCATAGTAACCGAGAAGCGCAGGCGACGATCATGCAGCTCTATAACCTGCCCGGCTCGGCCCGCGCGTATTGTAGGCCGTCACGCGATGTCCGTCCTCTCCTGAATCGATCCTCTGTTTGAACGCTAACTGGACTTGCAGTGTCAGGAAAAAATGCGTCCGTGAAAGATATAATTTAGGTGCAGCGGAGCCCATCTGCGTCGCATCTGGGCCAACGCAGCGGCAGTAGGACGCACCCCAGCGCCCGTCGAGCCATAATACCGAATTCACGCATAAAAGATAGGGATACTGGGATCAGGGTCGATGAACTACGTTATCGCGCAGCCTGAACTACGTTGTAAGCCCCTACATCCCCACACAGTGAGTGCCCAGGCAGAACCGTACACTAACCCGAAATGTAAGTGACGCGACAATACCGTACTCCACGCCTGCTGGTGGTGGCTGGGGTGCAGCTGGTCTTACTGGTGTTGCTGGTGTTGCTGGTGTTGCTGGTGTTGCTGGTGTTGCTGGTGTTGCTGGTGTTGCTGGTGTTGCTGGTGGCGTTAACGCAACCAGCCGCACACATTCAGCACATGAGGAATGATCGCATCCAACCCGCATCCAAGCCCCACCCCGGGAGCCCTCTCCTCCCCTGTCGATTCACGGGGTTTCCTCCAGCCCTGGAGCCGAGCCACCCTCCCTGCCCCCAGACGACCCGGCATTCCGCCGAGGCGCCACGGGTGCGTCGCGAGTGCTGCATAGCGCACCTGCCTGCCAGCCTGCCTGCCAGCCTGCCTGCCAGCCTGCCTGCCAGCCTGCCTGCCAGCCTGCCTGCCAGCCTGCCTGCCTGCCAGCCTGCCTGCCAGCCTGCCTGCCAGCCTGCCTGCCAGCCTGTCTGCCAGCCTGCCTGCCAGCCTGCTTGCTAGCCTGCCAGCCAGCCTGCCAGCCAGCCTCACTCGGCAATGACCTTCAGAAGGTCTGCCGGCGGAGCGCCGCCGGCGCTGGCGCGGCTGGGGTGCTGCTGCAGGTGGGGCTCATGGTCGTGCGAGCGCGGCAGCCCCTTGAAGCAGCCCACGAGCAGGCAGCCCGGCTTGACGACGTAGCCGTCCTCAACGTTGTGCCACGGCTGGTCGTCCTCCGCAGACGCGAAGCTCACGACGGACTCGCCCGTCAGCGAGGTGCGCCCCCCACCCCCGCCCGCGTGGGAGCTGCGGTTGCTGCCCAGCCCCATTGACGACAGCAGGTGCGGAGAGGGCGTATCCACGTGCACCAGCTGCGGTTGCCGCAGCGGCGGCGGCGGCGCCGCCGCCGCATTGTCCGCCGGCGCGCTGCGCGCGCCGCTGTCGGAGGCTGCTGCGCTTCGGACCCCAGCGGCAGTAGCCGCAATAGCGGCAGAAGTAGCGGCCGTCACGTTGACTTGCAGCGGCGCCCCCTTGTGGCCGGCCAGGGGGGCCAGCTCGACGGCCGTGACCCGCAGCGACTTCTCGCCAGAGTGGCCCCCTCCATCACCCGAGTAGCAGCTGTCCCTGCCCGAGGGGCACACCGACAGCATCGCGGCGCGAGGTGCATCCGCCGTGGCGTCCGGAGTCGCGGGCGCCGACCCCATCGACGTGATTGTCGAACCCAGCAGCAGCGGCAGCCGGGCCCTGGCCGCCACCGGCCCCTCCGGCCCCGTGAAGCCCTCCCTGGCCGCCCCCGCTGCGTCCTTCACCCCATTTACTACCGCCTCCGCCGCCTCCTTTACCTCTTTAACCACCAGCCCCGCCGCCTGCTTGACCCCCTTTATCATCATCCCCGCCGCATCCTTAACCTCCTTGTCTTCCGCCAGCGTCGCCACGCCGCATGAAGCGCGGTCGACGGCGCTGGGCTCCGACACGACCGACGAGGCGCAGTCCCCGTCCGGCTTGTGATGGGCCGCCGCCGCCGCGATAGGGCCCGCCGCCGCCGCCGCCGCGATGTCGCCGTGCGCGTGCCCCTCCAGGTCGTCCTTATTTACGAAGAAGGGCGAGCACTGAAACACGTTCCCAATGAAGCTCACCACGCGCAGCATGTGCTCGCAGTAAAAACCTACGGCCGGCTCCACCACCTCCACCAGCTTGCCCAGCGCGGCGCACGAAGCGGGCGCTGCAGCGTTCTCGGCCCAGGCCGCCAGGCATACATCCAGGCGCAGCCCCAGCGTGGTGATGCCGTACAGGTCGGGGCCGTACTTGATGCGCTGCTCCTCCATAGGGCCCAGCTTGGCGTTAATCTCCTTGGCGAAGTCCAGGAGCACTTGCGGGATGCCGGCGACAAACCTAGGGGCCGGGGGTGGGGGCGGGCGGGAGGAGACGAGGGGTTCAGAGGATACACTCGTGGGCCGGCAATGGAGAGAAAAGAAAGCGCAGGACAGGGAAGAGAGGGGTTAAAAGCCACGGGTGCACAGTGTGTACGCTGCGTTGGCCGGAGGGAGAGCTGGTAAGTTGGTTCCAGAGGTACGAGGCAGCTGGAGCTGTCCTTGAAGGTGGGAAGCCCCGATGCGCAAGCGGCAAATCTGGTTCCCATCCACCTCCTGCGCCACTTCCCCTTCAACGGACCCAACCATGTTATAGGAGGAAGCCCCAAGCACGAGTGCCACAACGCCTCAGGCGGCCCCTTGCGCCCATTCTACCCCCCCCCCATCCTTCCTGAACGTCCCAAGCGACATGGTCCTGCTGGCCCGTGTACGACACCCCCAACCCGACACGCACTTGATGACCATCTTGTACATCCCCGAGCACTCCCCCAGCTGGACGAGCGACTGGCGCCGCTCCCACTGCTGCTGCAGGTAGAGATCATACTTCTGGCGGATGCTGCCGCCCTTCTTGACCAGGTCCTCGATCTGCTTCTTGTACTTGGCCTCGGTGTTCACGCTGTGGGGGCAGGGAGGGGCAGGAAGAGGGAGGGAAGGAGCGAGGGAAGGAGCGAGGCGAGGGAAGGGTTTAGGCAGGGAAGGGTGCCAGGGGCGTGGTTGAGGTTGGCGTGCACCGCCCATCGGGCTGCTAGGGAATACGAGGATGGCGCGGTCGATAGACCGGCAGGAAGGGCAGGAGGTAGCAGCGAGCGGGCGGGAGGAAAGGGGCGAGGGGCGTATCATCCCCGGAGGGCTCCTACAGCGCAGCAACAGCAGCCGCTCGAAGCCAGGATGGGAGCCCATTACGACTGCGGATGACGTTGCGCGTACGCGCGCATGTCACACATCGTACGACATCGGTGGATGACCTGCTTCATGGCAGGTTCCTTAGTCTGTGGTGAGCCACAGCACGCATTTTACTTACCGTCTGCTCTCGAGCAGCGCCCCTCGAAAGTCCTGCGGTATAAACTGCTTCAGTTGCAACTTAACGCTTGTCGTGTTGTGCTCCTGTACCGCAAAGATGCTTCGCTCGGCGCTGATTAGCATGCTGTGACACCGCTCGCAAGCTGCAGCGAGCTCCGGTTGGCCTACAAGCCCCGCCATCAGCTTCGATAATGACAGTGCAAGCTCCTGCATGAAAGAGTGCATGTGGGGGTGTGTAACAATGCCGTGTACATGTCTGGAATGTGTGAGGCCGCCCGCTGTTAGGAGGCTGTTATGCAACCGCATCATGCGGACTGCTGGTCTACCACGTACCTCGCAAATCATCCGATTCCTCCAAAAGCAGTCATCAATGCGCGTTGGAGTTGGCATTCCAAATTGCTCGGGTACCTTGCTGCCCGGCTTGGCAACGGCTCCGGCAAGCTCTTCAATGCGCCGCATGTGCGCCTCCCTTACCTCCTCGGGCACCGGCTCGAGTGGAAATTTATGATAGAACTGCTTCAAAAATTCGCGTGTGATAGGGACAAGCGGCTTGCGCTTTGCGTTCGTCATAGTTCTAGAGTACTGTTGAAGAGTGAGGGTAGCACCGCGCAACCAAACCAACAACCCCTGAGAGCTTGACGACTTCTAAGCTACCATTATTGTTGGCGTCGGCTCGCCTTCCAGAGACCAGGCGTCGCAGGGTCGCTCATATGTTTTACTACTGGTACTTGTTTTACAAGCTAACTGCTGCTACAATGATACTTACTTTGTGTGTGTATGCCAACTGAACGATCCGTAACAAATGGAAGCTTATAAAGGCCCGCACAGTAGCACGAGCGTACGGCATTTTGTGCAGCCGGCAAAATTGGAACAGAAACGCAAAATATCCAGTTTAATAAACTGCTACGCAAGTATAATTTTACATAAAGACCGCAATACGGACCGACGGACGCAATCATTTCAGTACAAAGCCGTTGGGCCAAGGCCCGTCGCCTCTAGAGCCGTATCATATCGTTTTGGTAATTAAAGAGCCGCATATCTCGTTAATAGGAAACTTGTGTGTCGGCTAGCAAACTTTCGCCGCCGAAGCTCCCGATAGCCTGGTCCCTATCATCAAACACCCGCCAAGCCTGCGGACCTAGGAGAACCAGCGCGCGCGAAGCATACGCCGCTTCCGCGCCATGTCGTCAGACGCGGTGTTCGGCAAGCGGCCAGCCGGCGCCGCCGCCGATGGCGCGACTGCCGACGACATCGGTTCGGCGGGGCAACCTGCTGCCAAGGCTCCGCGTCTCAATGATGAGCGCGTCGCGAGATTGGCCGTCGGCGCAAATGTAGTAGAGGTTGACGGCAAGGCTTGCACGCACGAGGTGGCATGGCCGGCGGACCAGCAGGGCAGCACGCTGCCACCGCCGGCGCGTGAGGGTCCCCCCGCTCGGGTGTACCCCTTCAAAATAGACCCCTTCCAGCAAGTAGCCATCAACTGCCTGGAGGCGGGTGCGTTTGTCTCCGGCCACAAAGGGGACAGGGTGGTTGGGGGTTTGGTGGTTGCTGTAGCAGACTTTTGAGCGCCGAGCTGGGTTTGGATCGGGACGAAAGATGCGAGTGGGGATGCCAGCACAGTACGGTGTCTCCTTGGGGGTCATCTTCAGCAAAGACGGGTGGGATGCGGTGTGCCGTGTTTTGGACTGGATGGTGGTGGGAGGATGGGAGGGAGGGAGGGAGGGATGTGTAAAAACCGTTTTACGCAACGGGACAGGATAGTTGGCACAGGGAGGGAGGGCGGGAGGGAGGGATTCCTTGGCGCCATGGTATAGGGGGGAGGCGGCACTTGTGAAAGGCGGACGGCAGAGTGCCGATAGCCAGTCCTGCGGAGGGTAGCGTACTGTTGGTCCCGCTATTTGCCAGCACATGGCCCTCCCGCGGTCATGTAACCGGTCCTTATGCCGTCCCTTCCCCATATAACCGCGTCGTCTCGCCAACCCCCCCGCCGTCCTCACCCCTCTGCGCCCGCACCCTCCCCTGCCATCGCTCCGCCGCCCTCAGGCCACAGCGTCATGGTGGCGGCTCACACCTCCGCTGGGAAGACGGTGGTGGCGGAGTACGCGTTCGCCATGGCGCTTAGGTAGGGGGGAGAGCGCTGGGAGTGAGGGCACTGAGGGGGGTCACAGAAAAGAACCCGCGAATCCACGGCCGACAAACCGAGGGCGGTGAAGGTGGAGAGTGTCGAGGGTGAGGGCACTGAGCTGTGAGGGAATACACTCGCTGGCGGCCTGAGAGATGCCGCTGAGATAGCAAGACGGCGGCGGCGGCGGCGGTGGCAGCGGCGGTGGCGGTGGCGGCAACGACCTGGCGCGTCGGCACTGCCAGGTTGGGGGCCAACAGCTGCAGCAGCGGCACTGACCCGGCCCAGGCCACCCCCTGCTCCCAGCCAATCGGGCCAACCCCTTGCGCGCTACCTCCTCCGCCGCTGCTCAGGGACAAGACCCGCGTGGTCTACACCTCCCCGCTCAAGGCGCTGTCCAACCAAAAGTACCGCGAGCTGGCGGAGGAGTTTGTGGACGTGGGCCTTATGACGGGCGACGTGACCATCAACCCCAACGCCTCCTGCCTGGTCATGACCACGGAGATCTTGAGATCCATGTTGTACAGGGGATCAGGTACGACACGGTGTCGTGGATGGGGAGGCAGGGAAGCGGGACAGCGGGGCCTCGGTTCCCGCGCGGGCGGCGGTGGAGGGATGCGGCAAAGGAGCCGGAGGCGAAGGAGCCGGAGGCGAAGGAGCCGGAGGCGAAGGAGCGGAGCGCCAGCACCGCAGGCGGCACCGCGTGCGCGGCGTTTGGTTCGGGTAGAGACGTGTGTGATCCCGCCCGCCTCTGATCTCGCCTCTGCCACACGCGGGGTAACCTGGTCGCCGGGCTTACCCCCCCCCCCGCCCCATCCCCCCTCCCTGCTGCAGAGGTGGTCCGGGAGGTGCAGCTGATAGTGTACGACGAGATCCACTACCTGCGGGACAAGGAGCGGGGGGTGGTGTGGGAGGAGTCCATCATCCTGGCGCCCAGGTGGGGGGCAGGCTTGCAAGGGCCGGTGTTATGGCTGGCCTTGGGCGGGGCCAAAAGGCTAGGGGCTTTTTTCCCTTGCGTGACGATGAGGGGCTGAAGGGTGCGGTGGCTCGATGGGTGTGCTGTGTGCTGTGTGCTGTGTGCTGTGTGCTGTGTGCTGTGTGCTGTGTGCTGTGTGCTGTGTGCTGTGTGCTGTGTGCTGTGTGCTGTGTGCTGCCCTGTTACTTGTGACTAGACCGTGGCCCATGACCCGGCCGTGGCCCATAGCCGACAACCCTAAAGCCCAAACCTCATGGCACCAGGCAGCCCACAATAGGCCCGCTCCCTCCGTCCTCCCGCCTCCCCATCATCCCCTGCCGTGTCGCCCCCTGCGCAGGCAGGCCCGGTTCGTGTTCCTGTCCGCCACCATCCCCAACGCCCTGGAGTTCGCCGAGTGGATCGCCAAGACGCACCGCTCCCCCTGCCACGTGGTGTACACCGACTACCGCCCCACACCGCTGCAGCACTACATGTTTCCCGCGGGTGAGCGGCCGGGGCGGGAGCGGGGTTTCGGAGCGGAGGGCCGAAGGAGCCGGAAGACGGTTATTGGCCGGACCTTTGCCCTGCTCGCGACTCTTCCTTGTATTCCCACAGCACCTTCAAACACCTCGCTACTACGATAACCCCGCCACTACGTTACCGGCATCACTGCTCTCCACTACCCCCGCCCGCCCTCACAACTGCCCGCCCTCCCACCACCCGGCACCACCCGGCACCACCTCACAGGCGGCGACGGGCTGTACATGGTGGTGGACGAGCGCGGCACGTTCCGGGATGATAACTTCCAAAAGGCGGTTGCCGTACTGACAGACACGGACGTCAGCGCCAAGGGTACGGCGAGGGGGCTGGGTGTGTGTCCCTGGAGGCGGGGGGCGTCGTGGCTGGTAGAGCTGCTCTGCCTCTTGCTTGTCCGTCCCCTTCCGCCCCCTGTCACGCCCCCTGTCACGCGATCCTCCTCTCCCACCTCGCGGGGCCTCCGTCTCGCGCGCAGGCAAGGGCGGCAAGGGCGGCGCCGGCGCGGGTGTGGTGGGTCCCGCCGGCGGCGCCGACTCCCAGAAATCCGACATCTTCAAGCTCGTCAAGATGATCATGGAGCGCAACTACGACCCCGTCATCGTCTTCTCGTTTTCTAAGGTACGGTAGTACGGCAGGCAGATCTCTACGCTGGTGTCCTGTGCCGTACCGCCCGTTGGCAGAGACGACGAGCCGCTCGGCCCTCGCCTGTCCCACCCCAAACCCGCCCCTCGCCTGCCCCACCCCAAACCCGCCCCTCGCCTCGTGCTGATCGCTGTCTGCCCTCCAGCGCGAGTGCGAGGCCCTGGCCGCCCAGATGGCCCCCCTGGAGCTCAACAACGATGACGAGAAGGCGCTGGTGGCCAACATTTACTGGTCGGCCATGGAGTGCCTGTCGCAGGTGGGGGTTATGGGCAAGCTTATGGAGCGGGCAGGCCCGGCGGAGTGGTGGGGAGGGAGGAGGAGGCGGAGCAGGGGCGCAGCAAGGGCGGGCAGAGGGCAAACACCGCTGATGGCGGGTGCAGGGCCCGATCCCCGTTGTTTTCTGATTCCTCGCATCCACGGGTCTTCCTCGCAACCCCCCCCCACGTCCCCCGCCTCTGCCCCACTTCCAGGACGACCAGCGCCTGCCCCAGATCACCGCCATGCTGCCCATGCTGCAGCGCGGGGTGGGCGTACACCACTCAGGACTGCTGCCCATCGTAAAGGAGGTGGTGGAGATCCTGTTCCAGGTAAACCAGGACCCTTTTACTAGGCTCTATATCATCGATAGGGCTTACTGGCAGCACCGTTCAAACCTAGTGTTTAGTGTCCTAAACAGGCTGTCGCCTCTCGCTGTGCCTGGCTCGCAGGAGGGGCTGCTGAAGTGCCTCTTCGCGACCGAGACCTTTTCCACTGGCCTGAACATGCCCGCCAAGACGGTGGTGTTCACCAACGTCAAGAAGTACGACGGTGGCGCGTTCCGGTGGATTACCAGCGGCGAGTACATCCAGATGAGCGGCCGAGCGGGCCGTAGAGGCCTGGACGACAGAGGTGAGGGGGCGGGCGGGCCGGAGAGGCCTGGACGACGGAGGTGAGCGGGCGCAGCCGGCACCCCCTGCAGCACCAACAGCAGTGAAACATCAACGCTGCGGCCAACCCAGTCGCAGCAACGTAACGTGTCCGTCCCCCCCGGTCCTTCGGCCCACCTCGCCTCGCCTCACCTTACGTCCCCTCCCCTTGCAACTCCCCTCTCCCTGCCCCCCTCGCCCCCCAGGTGTTGTGATCCTGATGCTAGACACCCGGCTAGAGCCCCCCGTGGCCAAGGAGATGGTCAAGGGCGCGCCCGACACCCTCTACTCGGCCTTCCACCTGGGCTACAACATGCTGCTGGGGCTGATGAGGGTGGAGGGGGCGGAGCCGGAGCAGCTCATGGCGGCGTCGTTCAGGTGCGGCTGGAGGGCGAGTGGCGGCGCAGAGGAGGAGGAGTGAGGGGGTGAGGGGGGTGAGGAAGGAAGGGGCGGGAGCTGATGGGGAGCAATGAAAGTGACGCGCAGCGGCGTAGCAGCAATAGTAGCATCAGCAGTTGTAATAGCAGCAGCAGTAGCAGCAACAGTTGTAATAGCAGCAGTAGCAGCAACAGTTGTACTAGCAGCAACAGCAGCAGCAGTAGCAGCAGCGGCAGCAGCAGCAGCAGCGGCAAGGGCCAACGCCGCCCCCAAACCCCTCCACCCAACAGGCAGTTCCAGACGGAGCGCAGCCTGCCCTCCTTGGAGGTGCGCGTGGCGGCGCTGGAGGCGCAGCGAGACGCCATTGTCGTACAGGACGAGCAGGCTGTACGGCAGTACTACGCGCTTCTCGACCAGCTGGTGTCGCTGCGTGCGACGCTGCGTGGGGCGCTCAACTCGCCGCAGGTGTGCCTGCCGTTCCTGCAGCCAGGTGCGAGATGGGGCTCCAGGGGGGTGTGGCGAGAAGACCCGGTTATACGATATCAGAGACGGTGGGCAGAAACCAGCCGGCGACTAGTTTTCGGGCACGCGTTGGAGTGGGGCTCCAGGGGGGTGGAGCTGCTGTGTGAGGGGTGAGTTTTGAGGGCGCGAGATGCGGGGACTCCCTCATGGCTTCAAGCGGTTACGCACCTGCTGTCACCACATGTCTCCACGCCTGCCGAGGCACTGCGTAGCCCTGCATGGGAGGAGGTACTCAGGCAGGTGTCCCCGGTTCGAATCCGACAGGTCGCCTGGTGCGGCTGCTGCCGGAGCCCCCGGAGCTGGCCCGCCCGCTTCCGGACTTCAGCGAGCCGCCGGCTGCCGGCGCGGGACCGTCCTCGGAGGCGTCCACCAGCGGGGGTGGCGGCGAGGCAGTGGTTTCGGAGGTCACCCACGGCGTGTGGGGGGCGGTGGTTAACTTCGAGCGAGTCGGCGGCAAGAAGGAGGGGGCAGGTGGGGGCCCCGGGGTGGGAGGGTGGGTGGAGTCGGGAGGGGGCCCAGGCAAGAGAGGCTGGGCGCTTGCTGAGGGAACTGCAGGTCGTTTGTTGTCCGTGTCGGGTCCGGCGGCCGTCCGTTTATTCGTTCCTCCACACATCCATACCACACCTCTCCGACTGCGAAGCCCTTCTGGTGCTTCTTCGTGCACCCCGCAACGCAGCAGGAGGGCCCTTCACCACCCACCTATACCCAGCTAGCCCCATGTGTTTGTCTGCCGGGATCACTCCCCAACCCCACACCTTCCCACCAGACGGCGATGGCGGAGGCGGAGGCGGAGGCGCAGGCGGCAAGAGCAAGGGCGGCAAGGGCAAGAAGGGCTCCGGCTCCTCCTCCGGCCACTTCATCCTCGACGTGCTGGTCAACGCAGTGCCCCCACCGGGCGGGGCGGGCAGCGGAGGCAGCCTGCCCCGCGGCGTGCCGGTGCGGCTGCTGCCCCCCGGGGACAAGTCCGGAGTGCCGCTGGTGGTGACATTCTCCTTGGCGCAGGTGGGGCCGCGGAGCCCGGGTTGTATGTTTCGGTGCCGCGGCGGCGGGGGAGAAACAGGAGTGGTGGGGCGGGGGCGGGTTACAGGGGCAGCACACCTTGCGGCCTTGGGCACCGGTGGCACGCGCAGGTGTGCCTGTTGCGTGATTTGATTGAAGAAATAGAGCTGCTGCGGCATGTCCTCCAGAGACGAGACAACCCTTTGCCCAGCACGCGCTCTCTACACGGCCTGGCTTGCTTCCCGCCCCTGCCTCTTCTCCTTTCCCTACTCACAGCTGTGTGGTATCTACTGTTCTACTCCCCCATCCGTCCCGCCCATAGGTGGACCGCCTGAGCAGCGTGCGCATCTACCTGCAGCGGGACCTTCGCCCCCTCGACGCCCGCCGCGCCGGCTGCTCGGCGCTGGCTGAGGCGCTAGCCCGACTGGCCTCCCAGTCCAAATCCGGTCGGGTGCCGCTGCTGGACCCCGAGGATGATATGAAGGTGCGGGGAGCTGGCCGAGTCCCAGGACAATATGACTAGGAAGGAAGGGAGGCGGAGGAAGGGAAAAGGGGCTTGCCCTCATCCCGGCCCGTCGCATGCGCGCCTGCGCCGTACCGGCACTCGTACTGGCACTCGGTTCTTTCGCCGTGCTGTGCCGTACCGTGCGCCATGTAGTTACCTGCCTCGCCGCTGCCGCTCCCAGGTGACCGACAAGGCTGCCCGCAAGGCGCAGTCCAAGCTGGAGTCGGTGGAGTCGCTGCTGGCGGAGCACCAGCTGGCGAGCGCGTGTGAGTTTTCGGAGCTGAGGGCGCGGCTGGGCGCCCTGCAGCGGAGCAGCGCTGCGGCGGAGGCGGTGGCGGCGGCGCGGCGGGAGGCCAAGGCGGCTACAAGCCTCATCCTCAAAGATGAGCTCAAGGTGGGTTGTTAGGGCGCCCTAGGTGCTAGGAGCTGGGAGGCGTTGGCCCTACGCCTGGTAGTGGTCCTGCCTCTGTGACGTACCAGTACTGGCTCTCACCGGTTCGCCCTCAACCCATGGCACAACTCCATGCTCCAAAAGCGTTCCCAAACCGCCGTGGATGTGCGGATGAAGCGCAGGCGCGGCAGCGCGTGCTGCGGCGGCTGTCGTACGTGGACGAGGAGGGCGTGGTGTCAGTCAAGGGGCGGCTGGCGGCAGGTCTCAGCTGCGGCGACGAGCTGGTGCTGTGTGAGCTGGTGTTCGCGGGGGCCTTCAACAGCATGAGTCTGGAGGCGCTGGCGGCGGCGTGCTCGTGCTTCGTGTTCCAAGAGAAGGGGGTGGAGGGCGGAGGTCCCAAGGTAAGGTTTCGGAGGAAGGGAGGGGTGTCCCTAACCCTAAGACGGCACAGCGGCGGCGGGGATGGGCCGGTGGTGGATGGCGCCTTCGTGTCCTCCCAACCCCGCCTTCCTTCCCCATGGGCCCTAACCTTCGCACTCTGCCGCACCCCTTTCCCCGCCCTCCCGTCCCGCCTTTCCCCTCCCCGCCTCGTTCCTTCCAACCCGCCAAGCTCCGAGATGAGCTGGTGGGTGCGCTGGCTTCCGTCAAGGACGCGGCTCGGCGGGTGGCTAAGGTGGAGCTGGAGTGCAAGCTGGCGCTGGACTGGTGGGTGTGCTGGAGGGGGTTAGAGAGATCGCGGTACGAACGGTACGGCATCATGCAGCCGTACATCTCATGAGAGCGGCTATAACGGCGGGTTTTGCGGGTTGCAATGGGTATTTTGGGGGGCGCCGAGCTCTCTCCGGTGTGCGGACCGCTGGCCCCCCTCACAAGCCCTCCTCACGGAGCCCTCACGGAGCCCTCACTCTCTCCGGGCCCTTGGCGCGCCCTCCCTGCCGGTCCCCGTCCCCGCTGCCTGCCGCAGCGGCCCCCACGGCGGCGCCGCTCCCTCCTCCGACCTGGAGGAGTACCTGTCCAAGTTCCGGCCCGACCTGATGGAGCCCGTGTCGGCCTGGGTGCGGGGGGTCAAGTTCGCGGAGCTCACCAAGATGACCACCGTGTTTGAGGTGCGGCCTGGGGCAGAGGAGGTAGCGAGAAGGCCCTGGGAGGGGAGAGGGTTAACGAGAAGGCCCTTGGGGGTCGTGTGACGAGAAGGCCCTGGGGGGAAGGGGGTAGCGAGAAGGCTATGGGAGAGAGGAAGCCCTTGATACGACACGTGAAGACAGTACTTGACTTCATAAAGAAACTGGATGGGCGGAGGAGGGTGGGAAGTGAGGAGGTGCGGACGTGCGTTGCATACACGCCTTGCAAATTCCCCCCTCTGCCCCCTCCCCGGTCGGGCTCGCGAGCACTCCCTCAAACGCGTCCCCGCCCCCCGCGACCCCCCCTCCGCACCTTCCGCCGTCAGGGCTCGCTGGTTCGTGCGGTGCGGCGATTGGAGGAGCTACTGCGGCAACTGGCGGAGGCACTCAACGGCATCGGGGAGTCGGCGCTGGCGGAGCGATTTGAGCAGACCAGGGAGCGCGTGAAGAGGGACATCATATTTGCCGCGTCGCTGTACTTGTAATCAGGAGGCGGGGAGGCGGGCTAGAGACCGAGGCGGGGAGGCGGGCTAGAGACCGAGGCGGGCTTTCAACGCACTGGCGCTGGCGCTGCGACAGTGCTCTCGACCCCGAGATTGGCCGCCCGGTTTGGAATGGTTGCGTGTGGGCACCCAGTGCCGTGCAATGCGGTGCGATTTGGACTGGCGCTGATAAAGTACGACCGGTAGCGACGTTTCGGTTTCGAGTGCGACGCGTGGGCCCCCGGGAGCAGTGTAGCGTGTCGTTTCGTTTCGTGGAGTGGTGGAGTCGTAGGGTTACGGAATCGGGTTGGGAGGCGGGAGGCGGGGCCTTTTCGTTTTTTCGGCGGGGCCTTTTCGACCGGTAGCGACGTTTCGGTTTCGAGTGCGACGCGTGGGCCCCCGGGAGCAGTGTAGCGTGTCGTTTCGTTTCGTGGAGTGGTGGAGTCGTAGGGTTACGGAATCGGGTTGGGAGGCGGGAGGCGGGGCCTTTTCGTTTTTTCGGTCGGGTGCTGGTTGGCGGTGCGCGAGATTGGGAGGTGGCGAAAATTGCTGCTGTGGGCGATGCGGTTTGTATTGGTGAGTTGAAACTGGAGTTGCGTCGAGGGGTTCTGGGTGGGCTCAGGCGGGAGCCAGGCGGGCAGTTTACAAGGTCGGGGTGAAGATGTGTCTTTAGTTCAGTGCAATTGACGGTAGGTAGGTTCGCGTCGGGACGGTGTCGCATATTATGACACCGATGCAGGAAATGGCCTCATAAAGTACAATAGTCGTCCCAACCTGCAACAGGCTACGGTTCGAATGAAGGTCACAGCCCAGGTTGCAGGCGGACAAACACGTGCGTATCGGAGCGTATCCCGTATAGTACTTTGCGAATGTTCAAGAGGGGATGTTGTTCATGTTTGTCCGCGCAAGGGGGGGGGCCCGGCTGGGCATGTTTGACCGCGCAAGGGGGGCCCCGCTGCGCAGCACCAGGCAGCAGAGAAGTCAGCCACGCTGGGTCGTAACCACAGAGTCTGTTGTCTGTATCTCATAGCCGATTCAGTTTGGTGGGGCAGATTCGCAAGTGGTTTGTATACTTGCGGGTTGCGACGCTGTGGCGGCGACGGTTCGTATCGAGCAACACCTTCGCGCCGACAGGCGCCGGCATTGCGTCCTGCAACTGCAGAGTGTGATAAATGGAAAACCCTCCGATGAAGCCAGATCTGTGACTTCCCTGTCCTGAATACGCGAGGCTTACTGCCCGCTCCTTTTGCATGCAGCACACATGCAGCACAATGTAAGTACGGCATTGCCGATATGCAAGCGCATTTGGTAGGCTCTGCTTCTGCCATCTACTGTTTTGTGTTTCACAGCGGTCCGCTTGAATTACCATGGCCGGAGGGTTGGGGCCATGATGTGTTTAGCTCGACAACAAATCCATACCCTCACGCAAAACAGATAACACGAAAAATGACTGCGGCTGGTCACAGCGACGCGTCTGAAATCGCAGCTTTGGAAAAGACCGCTTCATGGACGGTCGGCTCGATCGGCTATCTTGTCTCCACCACGTAAGTTTCTAACCCTTGACGAATGTGTTGCGGATTCTGCACATTGTATCGTTTCATTTAGAGTGGCTAAGGGGCGAGGCAGGACCCTCGTTTCTTGATCGGGTGACAATGTGCGACCAGCGTATCGTGCTTCAATGGCCGCCATCAGATTGCAGCACTAATTATGCTGCCCCAAAACGGACCACATCCAATCGCCAAGAGGGCCGTTGCGCGATTGTTTTCCCAGAGGCTGCAGTCCTTGGTCGGGTGTTTCAGTCGGGTTCGCGCGCGGAACGCACGGCGCGACCCTCCCCTCTCCGCCTGCCCGAACCGTCAACACCCGCAAAACAGGTGGTGGAACTCATGGGTACAGTACAGCAGCTACGCCGGTCCCACGGCCTCGACGCTTCTGCAGCTGCCGGGCGGTGGCGGGCCCCGCCCTGGGCCAATCTCAAACGCGGACCTGCTGCCGCCCGGCTACACGCTCCCTGATCCGCCGGCTCCGGACGCGACCATCCAGCCGCCGTTGACCAACCCCGAGGACGTCCCGCTGAGGCCAGGCCTGGTAGAGCAGCAGGACTTCGTGGTCGTCTCTGCCGCCTCCTGGCAGCGCCTCTACAGCTTATACTCGGGCAGTCCCGCCATCGCGCGGCGTGTCGTGGCCGACGCCCCCCCTGGACCCTCCGGCCGCAACGGCGAGCGCTGGTGCCGCGTGGCGCTGTACCCGCTGCGGCTGGAGGTGTCGTACAAGGACAAGGCCAGCAAGGAGGCGTCCTGCGTGCTGTCCATCGAGCCAGAGGTGCGGCAGGAGGGGGAAGTGGGTCCCACTGCGCACGTCATCTCGACCTCATAGCGCCCAACACCAACTTGCCGCCTCTCGCCGCGATGCCGTCCCTCCCGACTCATCTCCCCGAGATAAACCTGAACACCACTGGCGTTGGACACTCTTGAACCTGACATGGCACGCATTGACATTGCTGACGTGTGTGCTCTTCCTTGCTGGTGCCTTTAGGGGTTGATCGCTGCGCCTTGTGTTGTGCCGTCTCGCCACAGGCCTCGCTTGCGGTGCTCAAGGCGCGAGCATGTGCCGCTCTGGGGGTGAGTGAGGCGGAGGTGGCGCTGTGGGACTACTCCGGAGGCAGTGCCGTACGGTCGTTGGAGGCGGCGGCGTCGCCGAGAGTGGCCGACGCCGCGGCCGACGCCAGCACCACCGCCGCCGCGGCTGCCGACGCCACGCCCACGCCGATGGCAATCGAGGAGTCGGCAGCGGCAGCGGGCAGCGACGGCGGCGCCGCCAGCACCAGCATGGACGTCGACGTGGCGCCGCCCGCCAGCGGTGCTGCGGAGGGCGCTGCGGCGGGTGCTGTTGCGGGCGCTGAAGGCTCCCTGGGGAAGTCGTTGCGGGAGCTGGGGCTGCTGGACTCTCAGCCGCTGCTGCTGCGCAGGAAGGTGCGGATCGGTGATGGGGTGGATAGCGGTTAACCTGTGAACCCACAGAGAATGAGTGTTGTTACAAGCTGTTGAGACGTAGTCGGACCGGCGAAAGGTTGGGTCGGGCTGAGATGCTACGGATGGTGGTATACTGCAACTTGCCGGGGCGGAGTGGGGCGCGAACAGGCGGGTTCGGGCCGCCTTCTCTTCCTACTACTCCACCACCGCCACCACCACCGCCACCACCACCACCGCCGTCACGCCACCACCGCCATCGCCAACACCGCCGCCACCGCCTCCACCGCCACCGCCACTACCGCCACCATCGCCACCGCCACGGCCACCACCGACCCTGCGCCTGGCCCCCCGCAGGACGCCCCGGGTACGGAGAGCGAGGACGACGACGCGTGCGGCAGCGACAACGACGCGGGAGCGCCAGCAGTCAGGAAGCAGGAGGGGAAGAAGGCGGCTGCAGGGGCAGCGGGTGGGGCCCGGGCGCCAGCGGGCGAGGCGGCGGGCACAGCCGCGATGAGAAGGGCCAGCGCAGCAGGCGGCCGCAGCGACACGGGATCCGCCGGCGGCGGGTCGGCGGCGGCGGGTCCGGCGGCGCGGACGAGCGGCGGCGGCTCTGCGCCGGCGTTCGGGGGCGGCAATCGATTGAGCAGTCAACGGTCGTCGTTGGGCGCCTCTGATGACGTAATGCTGGTGGGTGTGGTGCCTGGATGCCTGGGATGTCCGATTCGGGGGGAGCCTTCACGGCTCCAGGGAAGAGGGGGGCCGCTGGTGTCCAGGCAGGGTTGCTGCGGTGGGGTGGTGCATTTCTGCCGTCGTGCGGGGGCTGCCAAGCAGCGTCTGCCAATGCGACCCCTGAAGGCAGCGGCGCCCCCCTCAGCCCTGCCACAGCGCGCGGCCGCTGTTCGCAGCACGCTTCCTGGGTCACCGGTCACTCAGCACACTTGCGTCCGCGTCCTTCGTTCCCCGCTCCTCGTTCTCTCCCACGGACCACACGGCCCCCAAACACCACCGCCCGCCCTCGACTCCTCGTTGTCCGACCGTCCCACTCTCCACTCCCCGTTGTACGACCCTCCCACTCTCCACTCCTCGTTGTACGGCCCTCCCACCCTCCCGCTCCGCCAGCCTCTCCACCCCGGGCCCACCATATGTCATGGCCCTTTCCTCCTGTATCGGTTCACCAATCTACTGTCTGCCCTCCAACCCGCCCCCCCGCCCTTCCTCCCGCCCCTCGCAGCGCGACGGCCAGCTGCCCGGCCTGGCCGGTCTGTCCAATTTAGGCAACACCTGCTTCATGAACTCCAGCCTGCAGTGCCTTGCGCACGCGGTGCCCCTCATGTCGTCTTTCCTGGGGAGCGTCTACCTGCAGGCGAGTGACACGCACCCACCATCACCACACGCATGCAGGGCAGCAGCTCCGACCTCGTGCACCGGACCGCCAGACTACCGTACTGTCGGGTAATTAGTTGTTATTCTTGCGGCTTAGCGGTGAAGTAGCACACACCGCGCCGACGCGTCCAACGAGGGGCCGTGTAAAGCGCGCGGAGGAGAGGGAGATCGAGGATTAAATATGTCGTATACTGGGCATCGTACATCGCGAGCCCGCAGCACGGCGACCGGCCGTGCCGGTCGTGCCTGGTCGACACGTGCACGGCGACCTCATCCTCACCGCTGATCGTCGGCCCCCTCGCCGCACCTGCGACCGGCGCCTCCCCCCCGGGGCCCTCCACCCGCACAGGACATCAACCGCACCAACCCCCTGGGCATGAAGGGCGAGCTGGCGGAGGCGTTCGGGTCGCTCATGGGGCAGCTGTGGCGGGGCGGCGTCTCCGCGGTGACCCCGCGCGCCTTCAAGGCCAAGATCGGCCGCTTCGCGCCTCAATTCAGCGGCTACGCGCAACACGACTCGCAGGAGTTCCTGGCCTTCCTGCTGGACGGCCTTCACGAGGACACCAACAGAATCAAGGTCAAGCCGTACGTTGAGGTGCGGTACAAGAGCGGGGCTGCTGCGGGGTTGCTGGGAGCCGAGGTGGCTCCGGAACCGGTGCCGCAGGCTGCCGTACCGGCGTCGCCACGAGCACGTGGTTTTGCGGAGAGCTCAGGTTTAGGACACCGGAGGTAGATTGCCGTGTACCGTTTCCCGGAGGGCCCGCCGCAGCAGTGCCAGGAGGCTGGGAGGTATGTCCGCTGTTCGTAACCGCCCTGTGTTCCTTGGCCGCCCGGAACTGCGATTCTCCGCAGGAGAAGGACCTGCCGGGTCGGCCCGACGAGGAGGTGGCGGCGGAGGCCTGGGACAACTATCGCGCCAGGAACAACTCCCTGGTGGTGGACCACTTCCAGGTGGGCCTTATGGGGGCGGGGCGGGCGAAGGGGTACGATGAGGAAAGCGGATAAGAGGAGGCCCGCCGGGAAGAGGAGGTCCGGTTAAATCAACACAGGAGGAGAGACCCCTGTGGGAGGGGAGGGCGGCGGGGGGCTTCAGACGGGCCACAGGGAGCGGCCCTAGGCTGTGCAACCGCCCGGCTGTGTGGGTGCCGATCCGCGCCGGTTCGCCCTCCTTTCCGTCCTCGTTCCTCGCAGGGGCTGTTCAAGAGCACTGTGGACTGCCCGCAGTGCAGCTTCAACTCGGTCAAGTTCGATCCTTTGTGAGTCCTCCGAAAGGCAAAGAGAGAGGTGCCCCTTTTTTGGCGCTTCATCCGGAGCGATGATCAACGTGATGAGGCTGGGCGTGAATATATACGATTGTTTGTCGAGGAGTTTTTATGCCCCCCTTTCCCCCCCCGCAGCATGTACCTGTCGCTGCCGCTGCCCGAGAGCCGGCGGCGCATGGTCGAGGTGGTGCTGGTGCGCACTGACGGCTCGGAGCTGCCCTGCCGCATGGCGCTGGAGCTGCCCAGCGGGGCGGCGGTGGTGGACCTGCTGCAGGCGGCGGCGACACTGGCGGGGCTGCCGGGTAGGGCGGGCGACAGCGGGGCGGGGCAGCGGGGAGCTGGCAGTTTTGGGGTTTCGGAACGTGAGCCTCTGCTTGGGGAGAGGTACGACACCCTACCCATAGTAGTACCGTCTTTTGTTTTATCGGTTCGTGCACTTTCCGTACCCCCTCCTCGACTCCCGCTTCCGCCCCTCCATCACTTCTCCCCCCGCAGCTGAGGTCCAGGCCGCCCCTGACTCGCACCTGCTGGCTGCCCGCCCTCTGCGCTCCTCCCCCACCTCCAACACCGACGAGCTGGTGGTGCTGTCGGACCACCGCATGCGGGTGGCGGACGCACTGGACGCGGGGGGGGCCGGCATGAGCTCCTACAGCCTCAGGAGCTCGGTGGCCAACTCGGGTAGGCGGGGGCGCCAGGGGGGGAGGCGGGAGCCTGAGCGGGCGGGTCGGGCGAGCTGAATGCCACAGCACTACGCGACCCCCAGCCCGCCTGATCACTCTACTCCCCCGCCCTCGGCGCACTTCCCTTCGTTGCTGTCACGCCAGAGCAAGGCCTCGTTGTGTATTACTACCCGGACGCCTCGCGGGGGCCCCGCGCGGAGGGCCTTGCGCCCGTCATCGTGCACTTCAAGCGGCCGGACAGCCGCCGCATGACCAGCTGGGCGCGTGGAGTGTGGTGCGGGGCGCCGCTGGTGGGTGGGTGGGGGCGGGGACAGGACACCCCGTGGGGTTCAAGTGTCCGGAAGTGCAAGGGAGTGCACGGAAGGAGGGGTGCCAGGGCAGCGGCGATCTGCGTTTGGCGGGGCCGTGGGATTGGCAGGCTCGGGTGTTTTTTGTGCGCTCAGCAGCCCCTTGTTAGCGGCAGGTGCCTTGGCCGTCCACGACGCAATGGGAGGTAGGCAATCTGCGATAAGGCTTGGCCAACCTCTCCCACCCAAAACCGGCACCACGAGCGCGAGCGAGCGCCTCCCTCCTGCCCGGTGTTGTTGCTGTCGTACGCAGGTGCTGTACATGCCGGACGACCGGCCGCCGTACGACCCGGAGCAGGTGGTGAAGCAACCGGTGGGCGGTGTGGGCAACAGCAGCAACCGCTCCGAGTACGAGATCTCGGGAGGCTGTCCGCTGGAGTCCGAGCTGTTCAGGGTGCTGCGGCCCATACAGCGACTGCCGCTGCCGCCGCCGCAGCAGCCGGACGCGGACTCAACCGTGGAGGCGGCGGCGGCTCCGGCGGCGGATGGAGACGTCGGGATGGGGGCGCACGCCGCCGGCGCCGCCGCTGGCGCGGGGCTGCCCGCAGGTCCCATGGAGGAGGACGATGTGGCCGTCACCGCCGCCCCAGCGGGCGCAGGACCGTTCGCCGCCGCCGCCGCGCAGGCCGGCAATGACGTCGCCGCCGCCGATGACATTCGTCCTCGGACGCCAATGCGTGACGAAGACGAGGACGCCGCCGCCGTCAGCGCGGCCCCCTCGGGGCGCCGTAGCAGCAGCGGCGGCGAGCTGATGGAGGGTATGGAGCAGCTGGTGACGAGGGCGGCGGCGGCGCCGCCAGGCGGCGTCGACGCGTCCATGCCGGGGACGCCAGAGCCGTCGGCGTCGGGGGCGATGGAGGACGATTTGGCGGCGGCGCCGGCAGCGCTGCCGGCGGTGATCCTGGCGGGGCCGCCGGAGAAGGCAGATGCGGATCTGGATCTGGACCTGGAGGGCGCCAAGCTGGGGCCGTCGGAGGTGCAGCCGTTCAACATGTGGTCGGCGCAGGTGGGGGCGGCGTTGAATTGCGCGTTGTGTCACGGGAACGGGTGGGGGGTGGGGTGAGGTGCCCAAGCGGATGCGGCCGGTTGGGGGATGGGGGGCCGGGGAAGCGGAGGGGGAGTTTTTTTTTTGTGTGTGTGTGTGCGCTGCACATGGGAGCCTGGGGCCAGGACAGCGATGCGGTGTTGGGGAAGTGGATGAGGCCGGGACGTGGAAGAGGCCGGGAAGTGGAAGAGGCCGGGAAGCGGAAGAGGCGCTCCCTGTGCACGGTGTGCCCTCCGCCTTCGTCTTTGTGACTGCAACCAGCTGGCTGATGACGGTCGCTTCCAGTCTCTTCCACTCTACCCACCATCGCCGAGTCAGTTTTTGCGGCCGTCAACCCAAAAGCCCAGTAGCATGCGCGCGCGTCCAGGTGTCCGAAGGCTATGCACCAGCTACATTTCCCATGTCGAGTAACCGGTTCTTTTTTGTAAACCCCGCCCCTCCTACAGGACTCCGCCCCGCTGCCTGCGCCCGACGGTCCCTCCGGTTCCGCCGCTCCCTTGGCGCCCGCCGGGCCGCCCTTCACGATCAAGCTGTGTAACAGCAAGGGCGACCCGCTGCTGTGGGGCAGCTCGTACGACAAGGACATCAACAAGGATCACAACAGGTGGGTGGCGCGGAGCGGCACCGCGGGTCGGCCTCTATTACCCCCCGGGTTTCCTCTGAAACCCAACCCCATCCCAAACCAAGTACTCCAGCACGCAAACGTCAAACGAGCCTTCCAACCTTCTATTGTCGTGCATACTTCCCTTTTAATGTTCCAACCTACGGGTTTCCTCTGAACCACCCCATTCGCCCGCCCGCATCCCTACGCGCCCCCTCCGCAGGGAGATCCATACTCCTCGTATCGTAATCTACCCCACATTGTTGCCACCTATGGCCAATACACGTTTCTATCTATCACCAATACGCGTTGCCGTCCCCACCCCCACCCCCCACGCACCCCAACTCCCCACCCACCCGCAGGGAGTTCATGTTGATGTTCGGCGACGCCTGCAGCCCCGCCGGCTCGGGGCCCTACTCCCCCGAGCTCCTGGACGCCCCCTCCGAGCACCCCTCGCTGCAGGAGCACCGCCTCCGAGCGACCGCGGGGCCGCAGCCGGTCAGCCTGGCCGCCTGCATGACCACCTTCCTGCAGCCGGAGAGGCTGGCGGAGAGCGACGCGTGGTGCGTGCGGGCATGTGTGTTGATTTACAGCTGGGCCGGTCGCTCGTGTGTGTAGTATTGTGAAGTGCCAGGAAAGAGGAGTGCGTGCGTATGTGTATGCGCTACCCTTGCCGCGTCTCTCCCCACGAGGTATGCCTCTCCAAGAACATGTACTACTGCCCACAGTGCTCCATTGTCATTTCAAGGCTCACCCTCCACGCGGCCCCACCCCTCTGCCAGGGATTTCCAAATCAAGCGTGCGTCCAACACAGACCTCCTGCTACAGCCTGTCGGTTGCTTTGCCGCATGCGGCAAACATGGCAAACACACCTTTCCTGCCCCCCCCTCTCCCCCCTTCTGTCAGGTACTGCCCCCACTGCAAGTCCCACGTGTGTGCGGATAAGAAGCTGGACCTGTGGAGCCTGCCCGAGGTGCTGGTGGTGCATCTTAAGAGGTTCAGCTACACGCGGTGAGGGGGGGGGGGCTCAGAGGAAAGGGGAGGGGCAGTGGGGGAAGCGTCGGGGTATTCGGTGCCTGGGGAGTTGCCCCCTTCTCCTCTGTCGAATCACGTATGTTTCCTCTCTCCCCCCTTCCCTGGCCCCCCTGTCCTGCTCCCAACCCCCGGGCAGCTACTCCCGCACCAAGCTCGACACGCGGGTTGACTTTCCGCTGCACGGCCTGGACCTGGGGCCTTACGTGATGCGCACCCAGCCGGTGCCCCCCGTGTACGACTTGTTCGCGGTGTCCAACCATTACGGCTCGCTGGGCGGCGGCCACTACACGGCCTACGCGAAGCTGCCGTCGCCACCGCCGGGGCTGCCCGCGGAGAGCGCGGCGGCGGAGGCGCAGCGGGCACAGGACGACAGGTGGGCGGGGGCGGGTGTATGATATTGTGGGGGCGGGGTTGGCAGGCACAGTCTCCGCCAATCGCCAAGCTCCGCGATTGCCGCATTATTCGTATTCTGCGCTTCCATCGGCCTCAACCAAGGACCTCTTCTTCCCCAACGCTGCCGCTGCCGCCGCTGCCGCCGCTGCCGCCGCTGCCGCCGCTGCCGCCGCTGCCGCCTCCGCCGCCGCTGCCGCCGCTGCCGCCGCTGCCGCCTCCGCCTCCGGCCCCGCAGGTGGTACTGTTTCGACGACAGCCACGTGTCCGCCGTGGAGCCCGAGGCGGTGCGCTCGCCTGCCGCGTACGTGCTCTTTTACCGCCGCCGCTCCGAGGCGGCCGCCGACCCCCCCGTGCTGTCGGACCTGCTGGAGCGGCTGAAGGAGCAGCGCACGGCGGCAGCGCAGGCGGCCGGTGGGGGTGGAACCATGGTGAGCCGCCGAAGGGAAGGGGGGCAGAGAGGATATCGGTGAACAAACACACAGGCGAGGATGTGACATGGGCCAGGGAGGCTTTAGAAAGGGACACGTCGTGCTACAGAGGGGGACTCGAGGGAAGGGAAAGGTTCTTAATGGACCGACGAATGATTTTGGGCTGTTTCTTACACCCACCCCCACCGCGCATTCCTTCGACGCAGGCTGACGGCCCGGCTCGTGGCGGCGTCGGCAGCCACGATTCCGGCAGCGACCGCCACCCTGACCAAGATCAAGATCAAGATCAGGATCAGGGCAACAAGCCGTACAACAGCTCCCGCGGCGGTGGCATGGGAGCCGTGTCCATCGCCGCCGCCGCTGTGGCGGTAGCGGCGGCCCGCGCCGGCGGTAGTGGCGACGCCGGCGGCGGCAGCGAGGGCGATGAGGACCTTAAGGTGGCTGGAAGGAGCATGACGGCTTTCACCACGGGGAGGAGGGACTCGGGAGCTGGCGGCGGATACCGCCACCGTTCAAGCGCCGGTAGCGGTGGCGGCATCCACGTGGGTACGGATCTGTACGGCGATGGCGGCGACGCCGCCGTGGCTGGGCCGTCAAGTCCTATGCCCATGTCCGTCGGCAACGCCTTTGGCAGCGGAGGCGCAGGCGGAGGGAACCACGGCATGCCGCCGCGGGTCGGGCAGTACGACGAGCCGTTGCCGTACAGTGGTTACGTCAGTGGAGGCGGCGGAGGGTACGATGCGGAAGACTACGACGCATTTGCGCTCGATGGCGGAGGCGGGAGTGCCGCCGCCAGCGGTGGAGGGAGCGCGCACGGCGGCGCGCTGATGCAGCCTCCGGGCTCTCCGGCTGAGCCTGACCTGAACAACAATGACCTTACATGCCTGTACGACGAGGTGGAGGCGATGGATGTGGTGCGAGCCAGGCACTCGGTGCGTGTGTTGCCGTATACACAAACAATAGTAGCTGTAATAGTCTGTACAGGGAGGAGCTGCTGCCGTGGGCGCCAGGGATGACATTTGCTTGCTGGGGTATATTTGGCGTCGGACTGGGAACGAGGCCCTGGGCACAATTTCGGAGCCTCGCTATTGCGGCCGTCGCCTAGCCTCCTGCGTGCACTTCGCACAGCGCTGCCACCTGCTGACCCGCGCGCCCCTTGGTCTAAACCTTCGCGTCTTGCCCCCTCTCCTCCCACTGCCGCCCATGTCAGGGCTCCGACATGGCCAGCGCAGGCGGCAACGACCAGGACGACGACCAGGCCGAGGATCAGGGACACTTCGGCGGCATCGACGGGGACGACGGGCTGCTGGGCGCAGGCCTGCAAGGCGCCGCGGCGCATGCGGGGGGATCCTCGGCTGCTGCTGGCAGCGGTGGCGAGAACGACAAGGACCTGGCAGCGGGGAAGGGCGGCGTGGCGCAGGGGCTACGCCTTATGGCGATGCCTCCGATGTGAGGAGCTGGCTTGTGTAGAGGCGTTGGCCCTGGCCGGGGCACGCGCCGGGCGTGGGCCGCGGTGGGCTGTGTCACACGAATGAAGGGCGGACGCATGAGCAGTGGACTGCCGGGCGGACTGCCGGGTGGACAGCCTGGCCGTCTTCGCGCATGCGGATATACTTGTTTCCAGGGCGGCAGGATGCGGTGATTGGGGGTGCGAGTTTTAGTTGTGAGGGGGCCCACGGGGGTGGGGGTTTTACTTGCAAGGATGGAAGGGAGAGGGGCGGGGGGAAGCGCAGGGGCTCCTGGAAACCTTGAACTCTGGAGTTGGGAGCGGGCGGGGTTTGATGCCCTCGGCCCAGAATCAAATCCAGATCTGACCTGGCCTTTCCACGGCGCTACAGCAGCGCGCTTGCTGGCCCCGACCCGCGCCCATCCTAGCAATGTATGTTTATTCCATGTACAACTAGTATGACGTTCCTGGTTTCTGGTTGTACGCGTGGGTTAAGCAAGCGGGCGGTCCTGGCATGAAGTCTGGTAGGGGCAGAGCAGCGCCAGTCGGGGGGGGGCGGACAGGTACCAAGACCACCCACAGGAGGGGGTCATCCTCGCCGCCCGGGAGCTGCTGTTGTTCACCACGTTACAATATCGGTTACCGCCGCTGTTAATCTGTCTTTCGGCACTGATGTGTTGTATGGTGTGTGCCGCCATTCGACAAGCATAGGGCAGGATGGATTAACGAGTGGCCTCACAGGCTAGCCGGGTGGGAACGGAGGGGGCCGACCAGATGGCTACCCTTGTTTTTTGGGCGGGGCCCCAGCGTGAAGCGCCTTGGGGGGGCCCTCCCTGTAGGATTGCCCATGTCCGCCCGTGCCTGAAAGAGTTGCAAACATTATAGGACGCCCAACTGTAGCCATATATCAGCAGTAGCCAAATGCATCCCCTATTACACCCTAACTTTATTTTGGCAACCACAAATCATTTGAGCGAGAACGAGTTTCACGGTTGCCATGGACAGCTAAGCCTCATGGTAAAAGCACAAAAGGTAGACTAAGCTCATTACGTATAGACCCTCATAATATGGCGCTATTGTCCTGTTGCATTCATGCCGCCAGTACATGTAAAACCATGGTGCATTTACAGGGCGTTTTACAGATCTGACCGAAGTCCAGAAAGTGGAATTTGTATTAAACATGCCTTGAAGAGTCCACAGTAAAAGGGTGGTGACCTTCGGCGAAGTCCATGTGCATGTAGTAGTAACTGCTACAATCCCTAGCATTCCAGCTGCCAGTGTGCATGTAGTAGTAACTGTTACAATCCCTAGCATTCCAGCCGCCAGTACACGTAAAACCATGGTGCATTTACAGGGCGTTTTACAGATCTGACCGGAGTCCAGAAAGTGGAAATTTGTATTAAACATACCTTGAAGAGTCCACAGTAAAAGGGTGGTGACCTTCGGCGAAGTCCATGTGCATGTAGTAGTAACTGCTACAATCCCTAGCATTCCAGCCGCCAGTACATGTAAAACCATGGTGCATTTACATGGCATTTTACAGATCTGACCGAAGTCCAGAAAGTGGAAATTTGTATTAAACATACCTTGAAGAGTCCACAGTAAAAGGGTGGTGACCTTCGGCGAAGTCCATGTGCATGTAGTAGTAACCGTTACAATCCCTAGCATTCCAGCGCCAGTACACATAAAACCATGGTGCATTTACAGGGCGTTTTACAGATCTGACCGAAGTCCAGAAAGTGGAAATTTGTATTAAACATACCTTGAAGAGTCCACAGTAAACGGGTGGTGACCTTCGGCGAAGTCCATGTGCATGTAGTAGTAACTGTTACAATCCCTAGCATTCCAGCCGCCAGTACACGTAAAACCATGGTGCATTTACAGGGCGTTTTACAGATCTGACCGGAGTCCAGAAAGTGGAAATTTGTATTAAACATACCTTGAAGAGTCCACAGTAAAAGGGTGGTGACCTTCGGCGAAGTCCATGTGCATGTAGTAGTAACTGCTACAATCCCTAGCATTCCAGCCGCCAGTACATGTAAAACCATGGTGCATTTACATGGCATTTTACAGATCTGACCGAAGTCCAGAAAGTGGAAATTTGTATTAAACATACCTTGAAGAGTCCACAGTAAAAGGGTGGTGACCTTCGGCGAAGTCCATGTGCATGTAGTAGTAACCGTTACAATCCCTAGCATTCCAGCGCCAGTACACGTAAAACCATGGTGCATTTACAAGGCGTTTTACAGATCTGACCGAAGTCCAGAAAGTGGAAATTTGTATTAAACATACCTTGAAGAGTCCACAGTAAACGGGTGGTGACCTTCGGCGAAGTCCATGTGCATGTAGTAGTAACAGTTACAATCCCTAGCATTCCAGCCGCCAGTACACATAAAACCATGGTGCATTTACAGGGCGTTTTACAGATCTGACCGAAGTCCAGAAAGTGGAAATTTGTATTAAACATACCTTGAAGAGTCCACAGTAAACGGGTGGTGACCTTCGGCGAAGTCCATGTGCATGTAGTAGTAACAGTTACAATCCCTAGCATTCCAGCCGCCAGTACACATAAAACCATGGTGCATTTACAGGGCGTTTTACAGATCTGACCGAAGTCCAGAAAGTGGAAAATTGTATTAAACATACCTTGAAGAGTCCACAGTAAACGGGTGGTGACCTTCGGCGAAGTCCATGTGCATGTAGTAGTAACCGTTACAATCCCTAGCATTCCAGCCACCAGTACACATAAAACCATGGTGCATTTACAGGGCGTTTTACAGATCTGACCGAAGTCCAGAAAGTGGAAATTTGTATTAAACATACCTTGAAGAGTCCACAGTAAAAGGGTGGTGACCTTCGGTGAAGTCCATGTGCATGTAGTAGTAACCGTTACAATCCCTAGCATTCCAGCCGCCAAAAAACATGGTGCATTTACAGGGCGTTTTACAGATCTGACCGGAGTCCAGAAAGTGGAAATTTGTATTAAACATACCTTGAAGAGTCCACAGTAAAAGGGTGGTGACCTTCGGCGAAGTCCATGTGCATGTAGTAGTAACCGTTACAATCCCTAGCATTCCAGCCGCCAGTACACGTAAAACCATGGTGCATTTACATGGCGTTTTACAGATCTGACCGAAGTCCAGAAAGTGGAAATTTGTATTAAACATACCTTGAAGAGTCCACAGTAAACGGGTGGTGACCTTCGGCGAAGTCACTGTGCATGTAGTAGTAACTGCTACAATCCCTAGCATTCCAGCTGCCAGTGTGCATGTAGTAGTAACTGTTACAATCCCTAGCATTCCAGCCGCCAGTACACGTAATAAGACGGGAACCGTCTTCTTCGTGAAGGAGGTGATCGGGTATGTTATTTTCGGTTTAGTATGCGAGGATGGAAGGGCGTGTGGAGGATGGGATCGCGTGCTGTCCTCGGGCTGGACTTGACAACTGGCCTTGGCGTACCTGCTGGGTTGGCATTCTTGTGGGGAACCCGCGCGCTGTTGAACCCACTACTGCCAGCGTAGCGCAATCGCGCGGTTTTGTCAGCTGGCGCTCTCTTACATCGCCCCCCGTCTGCTAGCATACTTTTATAGCCATCCCAATTTGGTACCAGCAGGGACATGCTGCTATTCCTCTTGCGTTGTAGGGCACTGTGAGTTCCGCTCGTCCGGCCTACCTGCTGTATGAAATGCCTGTTAGGGGTATCCATTGGTTTGCATCTAACAGGCGGCAATCCTGTCCATTCGCGGCTGCTGTTTCCCGGTCATTTTGCGATCTTTTTGCGCACAGCTTCCCAGCCCCCGCTGTAAATTGCGTGTACTGGGGACTTTTATTGCGCTCCCGGCCATGCGGAAATGCGGCCCGTCTGGGCTGCTTCTCCAGCCACTACTTTTCGGCATCGGCGGTAGAATATACGGGCTCGGTGCTCGTATTACACGGTCCCGGCCCTCTCCACATACGATCTCGGCTTTTTTAAGCAGGGAAAGGCATGACGAGCATCCTCCGCGCAGCTTCCCCACGCTCGCTTGTATTTTTGCCTTTTAGGGGTGTCCGTTCTGCAATCGGCCATGTGGTTCTGCGTTCCGTGTGTGGAGTTCATCTGGCCAAAATACGAACAGTTTATTCGGCATCGGCGGTAGTTTCATACGAGCTCGTCTGGGGAAAATCTCGCTACAATGGCCTCCTTAACCATGGTGCATTTACAGGGCGTTTTACAGATCTGACCGAAGTCCAGAAAGTGGAAATTTGTATTAAACATACCTTGAAGAGTCCACAGTAAAAGGGTGGTGACCTTCGGCGAAGTCCATGTGCATGTAGTAGTAACCGTTACAATCCCTAGCATTCCAGCCGCCAGTACACGTTAAACCATGGTGCATTTACAGGGCGTTTTACAGATCTGACCGAAGTCCAGAAAGTGGAAATTTGTATTAAACATACCTTGAAGAGTCCACAGTAAAAGGGTGGTGACCTTCGGCGAAGTCCATGTGCATGTAGTAGTAACCGTTACAATCCCTAGCATTCCAGCCGCCAGTACACGTAAAACCATGGTGCATTTACAGGGCGTTTTACAGATCTGACCGAAGTCCAGAAAGTGGAAAATTGTATTAAACATACCTTGAAGAGTCCACAGTAAAAGGGTGGTGACCTTCGGCGAAGTCCATGTGCATGTAGTAGTAACCGTTACAATCCCTAGCATTCCAGCCGCCAGTACACGTAAAACCATGGTGCATTTACAGGGCGTTTTACATATCTGACCGAAGTCCAGAAAGTGGAAATTTGTATTAAACATACCTTGAAGAGTCCACAGTAAACGGGTGGTGACCTTCGGCGAAGTCCATGTGCATGTAGTAGTAACTGTTACAATCCCTAGCATTCCAGCCGCCAGTACACATAAAACCATGGTGCATTTACAGGGCGTTTTACAGATCTGACCGAAGTCCAGAAAGTGGAAATTTGTATTAAGCATACCTTGAAGAGTCCACAGTAAAAGGGTGGTGACCTTCGGCGAAGTCCATGTGCATGTAGTAGTAACCGTTACAATCCCTAGCATTCCAGCCGCCAGTACACGTAAAACCATGGTGCATTTACAGGGCGTTTAACAGATCTGACCGAAGTCCAGAAAGTGGAAATTTGTATTAAACATACCTTGAAGAGTCCACAGTAAAAGGGTGGTGACCTTCGGCGAAGTCCATGTGCATGTAGTAGTAACCGTTACAATCCCTAGCATTCCAGCCACCAGTACAAGTAAAACCATGGTGCATTTACAGGGCGTTTTACAGATCTGACCGAAGTCCAGAAAGTGGAAATTTATATTAAACATACCTTGAAGAGTCCGCAGTAAAAGGGTGGTGACCTTCGGCGAAGTCCATGTGCATGTAGTAGTAACTGTTACAATCCCTAGCTTTCCAGCCGCCAGTACACGTAAAACCATGGTGCATTTACAGGGCGTTTTACATATCTGACCGAAGTCCAGAAAGTGGAAATTTGTATTAAACATACCTTGAAGAGTCCACAGTAAAAGGGTGGTGACCTTCGGCGAAGTCCATGTGCATGTAGTAGTAACCGTTACAATCCCTAGCATTCCAGCCACCAGTACAAGTAAAACCATGGTGCATTTACAGGGCGTTTTACAGATCTGACCGAAGTCCAGAAAGTGGAAATTTGTATTAAACATACCTTGAAGAGTCCGCAGTAAAAGGGTGGTGACCTTCGGCGAAGTCCATGTGCATGTAGTAGTAACTGTTACAATCCCTAGCATTCCAGCCGCCAGTACACGTAAAACCATGGTGCATTTACAGGGCGTTTAACAGATCTGACCGAAGTCCAGAAAGTGGAAAATTGTATTAAACATACCTTGAAGAGTCCACAGTAAAAGGGTGGTGACCTTCGGCGAAGTCCATGTGCATGTAGTAGTAACCGTTACAATCCCTAGCATTCCAGCCGCCAGTACACGTAAAACCATGGTGCCTTTACAGGGCGTTTTACAGATCTGACCGAAGTCCAGAAAGTGGAAATTTGTATTAAACATACCTTGAAGAGTCCACAGTAAACGGGTGGTGACCTTCGGCGAAGTCCATGTGCATGTAGTAGTAACAGTTACAATCCCTAGCATTCCAGCCGCCAGTACACATAAAACCATGGTGCATTTACAAGGCGTTTTACAGATCTGACCGAAGTCCAGAAAGTGGAAATTTGTATTAAACATACCTTGAAGAGTCCACAGTAAACGGGTGGTGACCTTCGGCGAAGTCCATGTGCATGTAGTAGTAACCGTTACAATCCCTAGCATTCCAGCCGCCAGTACACGTAAAACCATGGTGCATTTACATGGCATTTTACAGATCTGACCGAAGTCCAGAAAGTGGAAATTTGTATTAAACATACCTTGAAGAGTCCACAGTAAAAGGGTGGTGACCTTCGGCGAAGTCCATGTGCATGTAGTAGTAACCGTTACAATCCCTAGCATTCCAGCCACCAGTACACGTAAAACCATGGTGCATTTACAGGGCGTTTTACAGATCTGACCGAAGTCCAGAAAGTGGAAAATTGTATTAAACATACCTTGAAGAGTCCACAGTAAAAGGGTGGTGACCTTCGGCGAAGTCACTGTGCATGTAGTAGTAACCTTTACAATCCCTAGCATTCCAGCCACCAGTACACGTAAAACCATGGTGCATTTACAGGGCGTTTTACAGATCTGACCGAAGTCCAGAAAGTGGAAAATTGTATTAAACATACCTTGAAGAGTCCACAGTAAAAGGGTGGTGACCTTCGGCGAAGTCCATGTGCATGTAGTAGTAACCGTTACAATCCCTAGCATTCCAGCCGCCAGTACACGTAAAACCATGGTGCATTTACATGGCATTTTACAGATCTGACCGAAGTCCAGAAAGTGGAAATTTGTATTAAACATACCTTGAAGAGTCCACAGTAAAAGGGTGGTGACCTTCGGCGAAGTCCATGTGCATGTAGTAGTAACCGTTACAATCCCTAGCATTCCAGCCGCCAGTACACGTAAAACCATGGTGCATTTACATGGCATTTTACAGATCTGACCGAAGTCCAGAAAGTGGAAATTTGTATTAAACATACCTTGAAGAGTCCACAGTAAAAGGGTGGTGACCTTCGGCGAAGTCCATGTGCATGTAGTAGTAACCGTTACAATCCCTAGCATTCCAGCCACCAGTACACGTAAAACCATGGTGCATTTACAGGGCGTTTTACAGATCTGACCGAAGTCCAGAAAGTGGAAAATTGTATTAAACATACCTTGAAGAGTCCACAGTAAAAGGGTGGTGGCCTTCGGCGAAGTCCATGTGCATGTAGTAGTAACCGTTACAATCCCTAGCATTCCAGCCGCCAGTACACATAAAACCATGGTGCATTTACAGGGCGTTTTACAGATCTGACCGAAGTCCAGAAAGTGGAAATTTGTATTAAACATACCTTGAAGAGTCCACAGTAAACGGGTGGTGACCTTCGGCGAAGTCACTGTGCATGTAGTAGTAACCGTTACAATCCCTAGCATTCCAGCCGCCAGTACACGTAAAACCATGGTGCATTTACAGGGCGTTTTACAGATCTGACCGAAGTCCAGAAAGTGGAAATTTGTATTAAACATACCTTGAAGAGTCCACAGTAAAAGGGTGGTGACCTTCGGCGAAGTCCATGTGCATGTAGTAGTAACCGTTACAATTCCTAGCATTCCAGCCGCCAGTACAAGTAAAACCATGGTGCATTTACAGGGCGTTTTACAGATCTGACCGAAGTCCAGAAAGTGGAAATTTGTATTAAACATACCTTGAAGAGTCCACAGTAAAAGGGTGGTGACCTTCGGCGAAGTCCATGTGCATGTAGTAGTAACCGTTACAATCCCTAGCATTCCAGCCGCCAGTACACGTAAAACCATGGTGCATTTACAGGGCGTTTTACAGATCTGACCGAAGTCCAGAAAGTGGAAATTTGTATTAAACATACCTTGAAGAGTCCCAGTAAAAGGGTGGTGACCTTCGGCGAAGTCCATGTGCATGTAGTAGTAACTGTTACAATCCCCTAGCATTCCAGCCGCCAGTACACGTAAAACCATGATGCATTACAGGGCGTTTTACAGATCTGACCGAAGTCCAGAAAGTGGAAATTTGTATTAAACATACCTTGAAGAGTCCACAGTAAAAAGGGTGGTGACCTTCGGCGAA
>BDSL01000204.1:0-68993 GCA_003116995.1 Yamagishiella unicocca | reverse complement strand
GTCATGTGGTGTTACTGTGCCTGTCGGGCAGTGATATCCGGGACTGCATGCCTTACACGTGGCCTTCATGGCAACAATGTTGCTGGGTAGTAACAATTCACGAGATTCATTCAAATCATTGAAGTCATTGAAGTCAGAGAGTTGAGGAGAACATGCATAACCAGCAGCACATTTGAACATAGAATAATCATTCTTGTCTAAGGTGCTGGATGGAATTATGCATGGACAATCTGGCCCAACTACTTCAGGGTACACCATAGGGGTTTCGCTAGAGCTTTCCGAAACATAGAGTTGGAAATCTGGGCATTTGTTATTTGTTATTATACTACTAGAGGAATTGCTCACTGTGTACTGTTCGTGCAGGCGCTTGAAAACTCTTTCCTTCAGGATTTTCCGATATCTTGGTCTGTGGCATGTATGTCTGTATTCTCCGACAGTAGTATTTAGATTTCGCCTGCATTCAAGACCCTGACCACACGATGTCGACATATTACTCCGAGAGGGACATATAGTTCCGACATTGCATAAACATCCAGGTGGACATGACCCATAATCTTCTGGAAACACGCAGCATTTCCAACAAGGCTGGCAATGCCCATTCGATCCTAAAAGTTGAACCAGAGGCCGCGCGGGCAAGAGGCAAAATGTGTCCTTAATTTTACAATCGCCCTGATTCCAACACACATTAACACCTGACACGCTTGTCAAGAACAACAGCAACAATGTCGATACAAAATTCATGTTATTAAACTTACTTGTGAAGTCTTCTATGACCACCTATTTTTCACAAATCCGTTCACATTTCCATGCGTGTATTGGCATGGAGTATAGACAGCGTTGTGCCCGTAATAATACAACCTTAAATCACTTTGTTAATACGGGCACACCGCTTAATCATATATTTAGTTATTTATGATTATATATTATTTCATTATAGGAAACGAATGACACATCAACTGCAATCTTGCGTGTACACCACTCAAGGCGAATACCAGTGTCAACGGGATATGAATCATCAAAATAACAGGAATACCAAAGAGGCATTTTACGCGCTCACCCCGCTAAAGATGTCGGTGTAACATTTTACATAGACTGCGATGACACAAAACGAAATGAATTTGTATTGGATGTTGGCAGCTATAACATAACCATGCGCCAACTTATGTCAACAAAACCCATACCAAGTATCTCAGGTTTCAATATTCCAGTAGGGTATATTGTCACCTTTACTTTATTTAAACGAGTACCCGCTAATCGACGGAATCCAAGCATTACCATTCAAGGGCCTTCTCTAGAGAGGTGCTTTAAAGGGGACATTATCTGGCAGGGCTGGGCCAAAAATATATTTGGGGTTGAAATCAAGAGAGTATGACTCGTTTAACATATTATCTATTTGCCTACTTTTTGCTCATTCCCATTGCCTGATCTTGACTTTTTTGAATAGCATTTCTTTTCATTTCACCTTTGTTCGGACGATTGCATATTCACCATCAGATCTTGGGATCCATCTGAATTCAATAAAACTATCTTTAATTTTCCGAATACGTTCGTAGGTTCTCTTAGGGTCTTCTCCACTTCGTCCATATATCTTGGCAACATACTCCTCTTTGCTGCCCCGTTGTTTACTGGCAGCGTTTAGAACATCTGCTGCATCTTGAATAATTGAATGATAGTTACTATATACTTCATATACTTTCGAAGGATCTTTTGAATTTACATCATCTATAAGTACCTCTTCACCTTCAGGATTATATATAACCAGCTGTTTCTGGTAAAGGTTATTTTGTTTCATTTCCCGTTCCTCTTTTTCTAGTTCATCCATATACTTCCTATCAACACCAAGCGATTTTTCATACAATTCATTATAACGCTTACGCACACTGTCTTTTCCCCCTTTTTTTTAGTTTTTTTTCGAGATACCAAGCTGCAGTCTACCAAGCATTGTCTTCTGTTTTTGTCCCTCATACCTGTCTCTTGCATACGGATTTATTGTAGCAAGCTTAGTGCGTATCCTTGCCTCAGTCAATCTAGCTTTCATATCGTGATATGTTTTAACAGGGTTCAGCACAGAATATTTCGGATCATTGTTAATGAACGTTGCTCCTTATCAAAACCCACACGCCGTATACTGCCTTTGCGTTTGAGTATACTATCACGTTTGACGGTGATACGTTGACGTTTGTTTGTACTACCTTTACCTTGACGTACAGTGATACCTCCAGTCTTGGTATTATCTGAAGTATGTTCAGGATGTGTAGGGCGTCCTAATCGTGTCGTATTTGCAATTATCTTTGCGGGACTGTATCGCTCTTTAGCAATTCGATTTTCATTAGCAGTGGCCATCGTGGCATGCCGTGTCTGTTGAGGTCCAATATTTGTCTGTTGAGGTCCATTTCGTTTCTGTTGAGGTCCATTTCGTGTCTGTTGAGGTCCAATATTTGTCTGTTGAGGTCCATTTCGTGTCTGTTGAGGTCAATATTTGTCTGTTGAGGTCCATTTCGTGTCTGTTGAGGTCCAATATTTGTCTGTTGAGGTCCATTTCGTGTCTGTTGAGGTCCAATATTTGTCTGTTGAGGTCCAATTCGCGTCTGTTGAGGCCGTGTGTTGATACCGTGCATTGTATTTGATATTATGTTCGCAGGACTGAACCGTTTAGTCATGGCAGCTTTAGTCATGACACGGTCGGGGCCAATGGGTTCTCGCTTATTCCTGGGGTGTACCAATACCGATTGCTTGTAGCGGCGATTTCTTCAACCAAATTCCGCCACCAAGGTTTACAGATTTCATGAGATGAATATATAATATTGGTCAACATTGATAAACCGCCGAGCTTTTTTCCATGAAGAAGAAGCACAGAAATGTTTGGCTGTGAATATCGTCGTTCATGCAGTAAATGCAATACGTGCAGGAGTCGGTAATATATGCACCATGTAATGTATTGCTCTTTTCTGTCGATTTGGTGTGACGTCCTCGAATAATGCATAGTATCCAGAATTTTGCTATATCTTCACTTGTTCTCCTCACGCATTGATCACGACATTTTGCAAAGAGACCTTATACCTGTGATCACACGACAGTGGGTACTTCCCGAAGTTGCCCACCCTCTATCGGAGGTTAGCAGCGTTGTGCCCGTATTAACTAAACCTTAAGTTTGTTTTTTCAAATTGATTTAAGGGTGTATTATTAGGCATCCCTGGGCCCAAAGGGCGCCCAATGGGATGCTTCAAGTGCAGTAATCTGGACTCCATCCCCTTGGCAATCTCCTTTAACGGGTCCGACATTGCGAGATAGTTCTGGAGAGCGCATAAGTTGATATTCTTATCATTAGGGGCCCAAGGATCTCGGTTGTTTTACCGAGATGTGAACATCATCGCTTGCCTGTAGAATTGGATCTGACAGGGTCATCTTTATATCTATCTAGATGTTTAGATGTGTGGAGTCAAACACAAAAAGAGATGTAGACAAATACAACAAATACAAAAAAACTCAAACAGACTCAAAAATAGACTCAAAAAGACTCAAATCAAAAAGACTCAAAAGACTCAAAAGACTCAAAACATGAAAACGTCCTCTTATCACAACAATCACGATTATCTTAGGACAAAAACATCCGTGAAATATATGTGATATATTAAATTCCCCGAAAATAAAACATACGACCATGACATCGAAATTAAACACATATCAACAATGCACTTATGGTTGTAATGGTGACCTAAGTTGCCACAATCGTGTCTTTTCGACGAAAACAAGTGATAATTTGGGTGTTACAAAAGAGACGTATGTTCATTATGATGAACATGAATCAGATGAAGATTCTATTGGAGATGATATTGGGTATGATGATCTTGAAGATGATGATCAAGATGATATAGGATATGTGGTCGAAGACGAAGACGAAGACGAATATGACAATGAAGACGACACCAATGAAGACAACGACGATGACGATGAAGACGATATTGGTCCAGAAAATGGTACAGAAGATGACGAATATCTGGGAGAAAATGAAGACTATTAGTTTGACTACTACCCAGTGATGAATCACCTAATTCAGCGTTGTGCACGTAATAATACACCCTTAAACTTTGCAAAACAAACTTAAGGTTTAGTTAATACGGGTCACAGCGCTGACCTAATTCCTATTTTTCTAATTTGTTCTAATTTGAAAATTGATTAATTATATGCCAGAGGATCTTTTTCCATAAACTGTTAAACGATTCCAATGACGCGTTCATCTGAACTTTCGTCGAATGTCACAAGACATTCGAAAACGTTACGTCACCCTAAGAAACTAATGTACACACTCCTTGTGGTCGACCAGATGCGTACCTACCAATGTTTGAGCTCATGTGGCGTTCCCTGGGGCATTTCTCACCGGATATGTCAGTAGACTTCCTGATCATTGGTAATCGTCCGTGTCTCAGAGCCTTGGCTTCGAAAGGTATTAAAAAGCCGGCTTGTGTGAAACGTGTCCATGCCCTGGAGGTGCCAACAGAGACAGACCTGCATGACGCGCTCCTCCGGAAGCTCGACATCACCAGTTTCAAGGGTGCAATTAATTATGATACTGTGATGTACATCGATTGTGACATCATCATCAAAACGCCGATATCTGACATCTTTGAAAGGGCTCTGAAGATTCCTGACAAGTTGCATGCATCTATTGAGTATGAGGATTTCAACCATCCTTTCTTTGGTTTTGAAAAATACACGCCTACCGAAATTGGAAACATGCTCAAGATAGGGTCGACTCCATTCAATGATGGCATATTCGTATTTAGTCCTAAGTCCTCCTCAGCAGACATACTTGGACACTTAAAAAGATCAGGCAATTTTCAAAAGAAAATGTGATCTTACGTAAGAAATACTATGACCAGAGCTTCTTTAATGACCATTTCAACAAGATCGGACTTGCTTCCACAAAAATACTATCGAAGCGTGTGATTATTTTCCCTAAACCTGGCAAACTCTATCTCGACAAAAAAATCGCCTTTTGTGCACTTTGCAGGACTACAAGGTTATCATGACAAGGCGCAACGTATGAAAGCATATCTCGACCAGCTGCTGTTGACTCAAACTACTTGATCTACTTTTGATCTACTTTTGATCTACTTTTGATCTACTTCAGCGTCGTGCCCCATAATAATACACCTTTAAATCACTTGTATGATCTACTTGATATACACTAGTATGATTCCAATCTAAAGGGAATCCGAAAGTTTGTTAAACGACAAGGGGCAGAAAGAGGGAGGGGAAAGTCAGAGAATGACAACACTGATGAGTGCTGATCGAAGGATATACTATCCACCGTGCATTGCAGCGTCAGCAGCACGAATGCACGCAAAGGAATTCAAGAGGATCTGTGATATAATGAAGGCCATTGGTGGTCAAGTATACGGCCCTTGCGTACGCGCGACCTGATCCTTATCGATTCCCCTTCTCATATGGAGCTGGAGCTAGACATGCGAGAGATCAAGTGCAGATGTAAAGATGCATCGTATGTACAGAAGTGTATCGCGGTACTACGTGTCGACTATCGTGTGGAGTATCACCTGGAACAAATTGATGAGTGTGTTATCGATATCTTCCTACAAAAGCCATGTCATCCCGGTGTGATTACGGCTCACATGTTGATCATCAACCACCTACACTGGACTCTGACGCGGCAGTATTTGATGTCGATTCTCTTGCCTACAACATGCGAGAAATGTACATTGGCCAATGCAGTCCTCTCAGTCAGACCTTAACATTGCCAACGTCATGTCGGGAATACTGGGAAGGCGCTTCAAGATTTACGAGACGATCGATACAACACCTGCACGGGCCCTGTCGTACATGAGCGGTGCGGTCGAACTTGTCAAGTTGGGATGGACAATGCAAGAGAACGGCGAGAAGAAGACCAGAAAGACATTTTCAGTTGGCATGCCTGATTCAACAAATAAGCAATGCCCCATCTGTCAAGAACATTTCATGAAATCTTCAGTGATCGTCCGATTGCACTGTCAACACATCTTTCATGGAGACTGCATCTGTCCTTGGCTAAGGAATAACCCAACATGCCCATGCTCGGCTTGATCTCGCTTTAATCTCGTTTAAGAACGTTTCAACTTCATTTAATCTCATCACAATCTCACATACAAACAACATACATGGATATTTTCAAATGTACGACGTATGATATACGATGTACGATGTACGATGTACGATAACGTGCTTGGATCCATGTTTGGATCCATTATTAATCTATATATACGTTTCTATGCATGATGCATCTTATTGAACAGTCTTCGAAAGTGTAAACTATTTCTGGCAAAATGTGCGCAAATTTGTAATCTATGAACTCCGAGCAATCAAAACAAAATTCAAAATGAGGACGATGATTGGTGTACAGGACCTGACAAGTGTACTGAAGCACATTCTAGGTAAATTGTCATAGGTAAATTGTCATATTCTAAGTAGATTGTACTCCTCCATCAATCTATCCTCGGTTTGTAAGCCTTTCTGGGCTTGGGACTTTTCCAGGATATCGCAATATCTACACATTTCTAGCTAAAGTCAGGCGATTGGGAAGTTGGTCAACATCACCAATCGTCAATCCATATTTTCTTGCTGCTAGTTCAATCCAATCAGTGACCTTCTCTTTACCATATTATTGTTGGATATTCATAAGATTGTCTTACATGAAAATCAATGAAAATCGAACATTCTCAACGAGTGTTGACACTGCAGAGGTATATCAATTGAGTCCTTCCACACAACCAGTCCCAGCAAGCTTGTACCACTCGAAATGTCAAGTAGTGATATCTTCCGGTGCTTATCTTGGTCGTGGGTATTTGTTATCTTCGCGCACTCGGCAGTGTTAAAGCGAGTCTGTGCATCCTGTGTAGATTGATTTGTGGTCATCACATGTGGATATTGTGGATATTGTGGGGATATTGTATTGAGGATATTGAGGATATTGAGGATATTGAGGATATTGTGTATTGAATATTGTGGGTCTGAAGATTCCGTGTTATTCGACGACTGCTCCGGCTGGTATGGGAAGCGCCTATACACGGGCCGATAATTGTTTATTATCCCTGAGGAGAATCAGATACATCATTGATCCTTTCTTTTTCTGTACCGATATGAGAATTAAAAAATGTGCCCTGAAAAGATTCCAATGGTAAAGTTATGTAAGTAATAACACGGAAGTCAATAACACGGAAGTCAATAACACGGAACTAACAAGTGGCATGGGCGTTTACTCACCATATAGATTATAGCGCACGTAAATATATATGGTGTTGAAAGCCACGTAAATTGGCACATGTAAAATGTGTGCATTGAAGGCATTTGTCGCCAAATACAGCACTGCATAGAAGAAGGTGTATCCCGTGTGAGCGAGCATATCTCTCCACGCAGGCGGTGATATTTGCCGCATCACCAATATCATCCACACGACAGCTGCATGGATTATCCAGGGTAACATGCTGTACCCGCCGCATTTGATATATGGTTCTTGTCCTTGGTTATTATAACACGTGGCCGATCCAGAGACTAATATGTCCAGATTGATCATGGGTATGTACAAAGGGGAGTGTCTTCTCCGTTGGTGGTGTAGAACTGCACTGCTTTGCTGGAATGTCCACTTGTAGAGAATGGGGTTAGAATGACCACTTTCCTAAAGACGTACTGACTATCAATAGTGAAGTACCCAACCATTGGAGAATCCGGTAAAGAGGATATGCACCATGCTTGAAAAATCCCTGGAAAACAGATCAATGTAGAAAGAGTGGTTCTTTCGCAACATGTAAACTGGTACAGGTTTGACTCAGATTATCCATGGCTGGCAGATGTTCAATGGTCAAAAAAATATGATGGAATCATATATTCCCGAAGCATGGATATAGAGTACGCACCTGAAGGTTTTACCCTGTCAACAAGAGAGGATTTCTTGAGGGTAGCAAAGGAAAAAGAAGTTTCCACATTATTGCTGATGAAAATAAAAAAGCACTGGTCCTCTTACCCTAAACAGACACGAGTGGGTTGGCGCGGGCCAATTATCCTATGGGAGAACATCGACAAGCTACCAAACATATTTTATGATGAAGAGTAAAAAGATTGTGGCTACAAATACGACGACGACGCATGCGAACGCTAACTGAATATATATAACAATCTATGGACAGATATAACTTTCTGCATGGCGCTATGGAGTTTCCTATCGACTATGAGATCAGGCGCTCTTTCGCGGCGATGGAGCAGGAGCGGCGCAAGCTGATCTTCAACTGCAGCAAGAGTTTAGTTGTGAAGATAGTTGGCTGTAGACGTCGGCAGGAGAGCCCTTCGACCTGGAGCCAGTGATTTACCTCAACGGATTCTTCTACTCCGACAGCGACCCCTACATTCTTACTTGCGCACATGGTCTTGAAAGTGGTGCAACGGATTTCTTTGCATTGATGAGCGACGGCAGTGCCTTCAACGCCCAGGTCCCCATCGAGCTGGTGAAGTCAGGGCAGCGGCAACAGGTCCCGCCTGAAAACGCCCGGATTGATTGGGTCCCAGACGTGGCCGTCTTCAAATGCCCGCAGCAGCCCGCGCACCCGCCACGACCGCACGGCTCCGTGGCAGCTACCGGTGACAACGCCTATGTGATTGGCTTCGCTGGACGGGATGCTCCGCAACTGAGCTTCAATAGCGGCACCGTTTCGAGCGTTGGCTTCATGGGTGGTGCCCGATCGCCCTTCGGTTCCTTCACCAATCGACACCTACGCCGAGCCAGGGTACTCCGGTAGCCCCATTCTGAACATGGACGGCTTCCTGATAGGCATGGTGCAAGCCGGGCACGACCCTAACGGTGGTGGTAGCAAGCAGGTGATCGCCATTCCCGCCCAAGGCATCAACGTATTCCTGCAGACCTGCGGAGACGCGTTGCCAGGAATCAAGCCGTAACCTGTTTTGCGATGGTGGATTGCGACTTGTTGTGATTCGTTCGCGACTTAGCAGCGAACCTTCCTTAGGAAATTTGTAACGATATGATTTGTTTTCAAAAGGTATCGGTGAAACTTTGGTTACTGTACATGAAATGTGTACTTATCAATATCAATACTTAGTAGACATCAATACTCAGTAGACTCAGTAGACATCAGTAGACTCAGTAGACATCAGTAGACTCAGTAGACTCAGTAGACTCATTAGACTCAGTAGACTCAGTAGACTCAGTAGACTCAGTAGACATCAATACTTATTGTGTATAATTATCCGGACAGGTTGGCCCTGTTCTATGAGATGCATGTACCCTTTCAAGAAATCTAGCAAACCTGATATTTCACAATCCAGAATAGCATCTGCATCAATTTCAGAAAGCATATCGGACACATTTCACGCGTGATTCTCTGTACATCATGTTCTTTGGAAATAGGCGCACGAAGTCGGAATCTGTTGTTCCCGGAAATTTTGCGAAGTAGTGTCTGTACAGTGGTCTTGTGACACATTGCTTTCCTATGGAAGATGAGTATCCCATGTTCAGTGTAAACGCATCTTTTACAATGGGTGATAGTGGACAAAGACCATGATAAAACATGTGGCATTTTGGACACCATGATTCTTTACTTTTGTTTCTGACCGTCTCGCAACAAGATGGAGTGTAGGATCCCATATTCTTGACACACAAGTCAATCATTTTCAACGAGCTGTCACCCAAATCATACTCCCAGCTGGCGCACAGGCTTTTCATGCTTGACACGCCGGGCTCTTCTATATAATCCTTGTGCGTGATGTGTTGGGGAACGACGTAGAGATTGATACAGCGAACCATCTTATGATGATCATAAATAACGAAAATTTCATGTGATATTACAATGCGATATTTCATAATTGTATTCATGAATCTTATCTCTAACAATTTTAGGACTTCTAGGACAAAATACGATCATGCCAGCTGGCTGCAATTGCAACAACAACAAAAGAATGGAGGTAATGGCGAAAGCATGAACGCTGTATTTCCCAAACAACCAACAAAAAAGACAAAACTAAAGATGCGTGTCAAATCTGTCGGATCGCGTGTAACCACATACTCCAGAGCATTAAAGAAGCGCGCGTCTGTATCCCTTGGCCAGTTCGGTCGGAACGTCCATAATTGGAGATCAAGCAGGAAGAAGCAAATCAGTGCCAGTCGCAAGAAAAAGTAATCGATATTAGTTCAATCGATATTAGTTCAATCGATATTAGTTCATAGATCATCCCCAAGAGTCTCGTTGAGTGCGCGAAGGAGTTCGTCGTCGTCGTTGTCACATACTGAGTTGTCAGGCTTCGTGGTATTACCGGGAGATTCTCCGCCCAAAATATTGTCCAATGCCGAAATATCTTCTTCACTCATGTCGCCCAATGCCAAAGAAATGAGCGTATTTCGAACACTGACATTTCCACACGTCGTCGATGTTTTCTTCTTTGGAGCAATAATATTATCAGTTCTTTGTCGAGAATGCGAGTGACACATTCGTGCGCCTCCAGGAGCGCCAGCCCGCACTTAGATCCGGTAATTATGACCTGTCCAGTAGCAAAAAATGAATGAAGTAATCGCCTGTCCGATCACTTTGTGAAGGAGTTTTGATCATGAGACGCACAGCTGGATGAGTTTCTGGGAGCATTGCAATGATGTTATTCCTCTTAAAAGCTGCATGAACAGCTTCTTTTTTGAGGCTTTGTTTGATTTCGAAGTTGGTGTTGATCATCTGTGTGTGGAAGTCGTCAACACCCACGGTACCTGAATTCATCCAAAGTAACAAAATCAAGGGACAACAAGGGACAAACAGCCAGGAATACATCTGCATATACATACCCGGAGGTTGCTGATAGATGGCATCAAGTATCTTGGTGACCATGTCGAGCGTTGAAATGAGGTCACGGACAGATGATGGCCCTGTGATGTGCAATACTCCATTGTGGAAGATCTTGACTGCAATAATGTTCTTGAAGCATTTCTCGAACTTCATAATTGCAGAATTGGAAAAGACAGCATTATCGGAGAGCATCACTTGTTTCTCGATGTTACTGGTAGAGCTAAGACATGTATCTATCGTCTTCATAACTGGAGGGTCTGAAAATCGGTCGTAAATGTATTTAAGGTTTAGTTTTTCCATATTCAACACCGCTACGAAGGATATTGTGGAGATTGAAAGAGTCGTTGGCTTGATATTCGTGTAGCTGCAATCATTGATCAACTTCAATGATTTTGATAGTTCTTCATCCAACTCCTTCCCCTTCTCCGTGATCCGGGATGTCATCAATAACAACCAATTATACAACTATGGCAACTGAGGCAACTATGGCAACTATGGCAACTACAACAACAGCTTTAATAACTACAATGATAACTACAATGATAACTGCAACTACAACAACTACAACAACTACAAGAACTACAAGAACTACAAGAACTACAACAACTACAAAAACCCTAAATAAGTTGTAAAAGCATAATTTTCAAATACTATTTTAATCAGTGAGTTTTTCAAGGATGTCATGAACACTACATGCATCGGTTATGACTGGTGGTTACCTCATGGCTGCTCGACAGCGTTGTGCCCGTAATGATACACCCCTAAATCAATTTGTAAAATAAACTTAAGGTTTAGTTAATACGGGCACAACGCTGCTGCTCGACCTGTTGCGCGTACGTGGAGATTTAATAGAAAATAATCTACGCGCGCGCGTGGAATACCAGCACAAGGCAAGAAAACCAACATATAAGATTAATGTGGAACAAACGACAATTGCTAATTCGGACAATGGGCAATCATAGACTTCATCTGCCTTAATTATACGGACATACAGGAGAATTAATAAGATCGCTAACATCGTTTGTATACAATACCTGAGTGGAGGTAATATCGACCGTGGAAATACAAAATAATCATGACGGGTAAGATATGTGCTAATATGTGCACAATATTTAGCCACAAGCCACTATCTAGGAGTAACCGTGTCCTCTTTTCGACATCGACATTAATGCTCCAGGGCATCCTCCAAATATCGTAAGGCGGTAAAACCATGCTTATATACCCTGGTTTAACGTAAATTAGGTATGTGGACACTGTAAGGGTAACAATGGACGTCATTAAGAGGTCGATGTGTATGTACACATGACTATGTAGTGCTAATAATAGGATGTTCCAAGTTGTGAAAAATGTCAACAATGACACACATCCGTCGATGAACAGCATGATATATATGTTATTGTTGTTTGTTTTGGAAAAAACTGAATCATTTAGGATCACGAAACCAACGCTATCATTTGTATCCATTCTTGCGGACGTAGTATGTATACAAAACGATCTCGGGTGCCACGCCCACTCTTCCCGTTGCCCGCTGGCGCCAACCACAGGGATTGGGAGTTAACAAATGAGGGAGTGTAACCCTGTAATATACTTAAGGGGGGAAGTGATTTAGGGGTGTAGTATTACGGGCATCATAAATGATATTCGTTGTTCTCTTCCAGTAAGCTATATTTCCAGAAGCTCAATTCGGACAGCATCAGATGCCTGATGACATTGAGCATTTCCTGTTTTAACTGTGCAAGACCTATAGTATAAGGTTTACTTTTCAAATACTATTATACTAAGAGTTGTCAAGGATCTAGGAGCCTTGAAGGAACCTGCCTGGAATGACGTTTGAGGATTTGTTTAAAGGGTTATCTGATCCTGCAGTAGTTCTTAGCAGTGCCCTGGATAGCTATCATACTGCATTTCTCCAGTTAATACAAAATGGAGATACTACTTTTTCCATATACCGCAAACCATTTACAAGTCGCTTTGTCGAACGCGCGGATGTGGTAGTGGGGTTCCAGGCTAGGAAAGCCACATCCTTTAGCTTGTCAATTGGGCCAGTTGTAATGCGCATTTGTATCCATTCTTGCGGACGTAGTATGTATACAAAACGATCTGGGTGCCACGCCCACTATCCCGTTGCCCGCTGGCGCCAACCACAGGGATTGGGAGTTAACAAATGAGGGAGTGTAACCCTGTAATATACTTAAGGGGGGAAGTGATTTAGGGGTGTAGTATTACGGGCATCATAAATGATATTCGTTGTTCTCTTCCAGTAAGCTATATTTCCAGAAGCTCAATTTCGGACAGCATCAGATGCCTGATGACATTGAGCATTTCCTGGTTTTAACTGTGCAAAGACCTCATCAAGTATAAGGTTTACTTTTCAAATACTATTATACTAAGAGTTGTCAAGGATCTAGGAGCCTTGAAGGAACCTGCCTGGAATGACGTTTGAGGATTTGTTTAAAGGGTTATCTGATCCTGCAGTAGTTCTTAGCAGTGCCCTGGATAGCTATCATACTGCATTTCTCCAGTTAATACAAAATGGAGATACTACTTTTTCCATATACCGCAAACCATTTACAAGTCGCTTTGTCGAACGCGCGGATGTGGTAGTGGGGTTCCAGGCTAGGAAAGCCACATCCTTTAGCTTGTCAATTGGGCCAGTTGTAATGCGCACATTTCAGCTCGAAGCCAACGAATTTGTCTATGCTATCGACAATAAGTTTGTGGTACCGGCCGTTTGCCTGCGATTTCATTTACTAGAGGTATCCAACTATGAGGATCTTGATGGGATATATGCAGTACTACCTAATCAATGGCGGCATCAAATGGCTATTACCAAGTGGTATGCCTATCCAGTCAAACCGAGTGACTCTGTTGGAGACGACTCCTACTGGTGTACTGCATACGGACAAGGGGAGCTCCGCCATGAGCTTCCTACAGGGTACACTGAACTGCCACCCCTATTGGGAAATACCCGTGACTTTAAAAAGGGGGCAAAAGATCGAAATGATGTTTTATACACTGAGGACATGGCATCCAACCAGGGTGCGCAAGTGATGCCTGGAGTAGGATGATAAGTTCACAGACGAAGGTCTAAGGGTGTCTTATTACGGGTACAACGCTGAGTATAAGCTTACTTTTCAAATACTATTGTACTAAGAGTTGTCAAGGATCTAAGAGCCTTGAATGAACCTGCCTGGAATGACGTTTGAGGATTTGTTTAAAGGGTTATCTGATCCTGCAGTAGTTCTTAGCAGTGCCCTGAATAGCTCTCATACTGCATTGCTCCAGGTAGTACAAAATGGAGATACTACGTTTTCCATATACCGCGAACCATTTCAAAATAGCTTTGTCGAACACGTGGATGTTCTAGTAGGGTTCCAGGCTCGGAAGGCCACATCATTTAGCTTATCCATTGGCCCAGTTGTAATGCGCACATTTCAGCTCGGAGCCAACGAATTTGTCTATGCTATCGACAATAAGTTCGTGGTACCGGGCGTTTGCCTGCGATTCGATTTATTAGAGGTATCCAACTATGAGGATCTTGATGGGATATACGCAATACTGCCTAGGAAATTGCGGCGTCAAATGGCTAATACCGAATGGTATGCCTATCCAGTCAAACCATGTGACTCTGTTGGAGACGACTCCTACTGGTGTACTGCATACGGACAAGGGAAGATCCGCCATGAGTTTCCTACGGGGTACACCGAACTACCACCCCTATTAGGGAATACCCGTGACTTCATAAAGGAGGCAAAAGATCGAAATGACGTTTTATACACTGAGCTCGTGGCAAGGACATGGCATCCAACCAGGGTGCGCAAGTGGTGCCTGGAGTATGATGATGAGTTCACAGACGAAGGTTATATGGATAATCTCTGTTATCATTCTGAACTTTCATCACGCTTGTGGCTGAATGATATTTTGGTAATTGATGACTTTAATCCTGGATTCTCTAATCAAATTATAGCAGAATGGGGCGTTAGGCGTCTTCAGCTGTATGGGCAATGCGATAAATACTTGACCATGATACAGAACGCGCTTGTGAGGTGTGGGCTGGCCACAGTTCAGGTTGTCGGAAACAAGATTACATATGGCTGCTATCAAGCTCGAAATCAAAGTGAACATCAAAATCAACAAAATCAACCAAGTATCCAAACAAACCAAACAAATCAGTTTGGGTTCCACGCCCATAGGGATGGGAGTTTACAGGGAGGGGAGTGTAGCCTGGTCATGTACTTAAATGATGTTTCTGAAGGGGGTCATATTATTTTCCCCGATGACAACATTGTACTGAGACCCAAAAATAATCGGTGTCTCTTATTCAGTGTAGATAAGCTACATTATGTCAACCCTGTCACTCAAGGGGAGAAGTACATGGTTGCTTGTGAGTGCATTTGGGGTAGTAATCCGACTAAGTTCGGACTATTCAACGTATAGAATAGTCGGAGTCAGAGTAGTCAGAGTAATCAAAAAGTAGTGAGAGTAGTCAGAAAGTAGTCAGAGTAGTCAATGTAGTCAACTACACCCCTTTTCATATGATGGGGTCCGTAAATGAATCGAGATGATCGCATATGTGCGCGACCATGCCCCAGAGCTTAGAAATCGATTCGATGACGGAATGATATGGGCGAGACGACAGTCAGAGTCATGGGCAGCTCGTCCAGTTTCTCATGGGCTTTCTTTCTTACGACAATCTGTTCAACAATACCTGATTTGAGAGGATCACGGGGCGTCATTGGAGATGAAGAAAGTGCCTGGAACTTTAGCTTATAGCAGTCACCACTGAATGCGATGTGGTGGGTGGTCTGGTCTTTGTTACCTGGCGTGCACGCATGGAAAAAATGATGTAGCCGCGCGAGGAGAAGAACCTTCATTATGTCCTGATCACTCTGACTATATCCATCATCCGTCAATCCCCCGATTCGTTCCCATGCATCGCGATACATGCGAATAGAAGCGTCATCCACATGCTTGGCACACACATTTTGCACGTTGTCTCTTGCGCGCTTGACCTTGTCCTCTTCGACTCGCGATACCAGACGCGACCAAAACGTGTAAGACATGCCAGTTTCCTTGTAAAATTTGTCAGCTGACGTGGGTGATATGTCTCTTGCTCTCTTGAAAATGTTCATCAGCATGAGGTGGTCACTCTTGTTGTTCATCAACGGAGGCTTCTTCCCATCCTTGTCATCTGCATTCAATGGAAACATAGAGTTCACATCGGCTGATATTTCTTCTAGTATGTGGGCTAAGATGATAGCGTCATCCAATGTTTCTCGAAGATGCCACCAATGGCAACCAAGAGCGCGTTCCAAGGCGATAATTTTAGACTAGTAACAACGCTTTGGAGGACAATACCAAACGGAGTCAGGGTTGCGTTGTACAGTTTGGATATGTCTTGTATCTTTTTGAATGTACTTTTCCTGTACCAAGGAATAGAGGAGTACGGAAGGGAGGATGAAAGTGATTTCGAGTTCTCAACTTTGTTACCTACTTTAGTTATGGAAATAGCCTTGTAAAAATGCAACATTGCCATAGCGCAAGTGACTTGTGATAGCATCGGTGGAGTGAGAAGCTGATCAAATGATTCAATGATAGTTGTAAGGTCCTGATGTGTGAACATAGACAAGACCTCCTGTGTGAGATCCATGGACAAAATGTTGGGATCTGGGTATTCTTTGAGGCCCTTCAGTGTTTTGTTAGAATATAGGTGGTATACTGTTCCGGGCGCAACACGCCCAACACGCCCCACCCTCTGTGTGACCTGTGCTTGTGTCGTGTACTGTTTTGTAATGACTTGGCAGCGTTTGGATCCCTCCCAGCGACTCGACAATTCCATGCCAGAGTCTATGACATGAGTGAGACCAGTGAATGTGAAAGAAGATTCTGCCACGTTGGTCGCAAAGATAATCTTGCGAATGTATGGATCTGGAGGGGGTGTCAGTGCGCTCATCTTGCGATCATCTGCAGCCTTGCTGTAAAGCTCAGTACACAAGGTACTCTGACAAGATGATGATGCTTTGCAGGAAGATGACTGAAACTTGCGGCAGCCTTGAACAGCATCTTTAGAAGTGGGGACAAAGAAGAGAATGTCGCCATCCGTCGTCGTCTTTAGAATGGTGTCTATGGCTTCGAAGCCAGGTTTCATAAAATCTTTGGGCTCATCCTCAGATGAATAAATACGATCAATTTTGTATGGTTGGGTCCCACTGGCAGTGAGAACATTCGCAGCAATATCCCTAGAAGTGAAGTAGCGGGTGAAAAAATTTGCGTCGATGGTCGCACTCATCACAACCAAACGAAAGTCAGTCCTCTTCTTAAGGATGGTCAGCGATATCTGAAGCAAAAAGTCAACTGGAGGTGGCCTTTCATGTGCCTCATCGATAACGACCACTGAATATTCCTTGAGAAGAGGGTCCGAGCGTGCCTGAGCAAGTAACATGCCATCTGTGAGGTAAAGAAGTCGTGTTTTCCTTGACCGCGCCTCTTTGGGTGCGCCTCTGAATTGATAACCCACCTCTGCACCTAGATCCACATCCATGCATGTTGCACCATACGATGCATTCGCTAGAGTAGTGCTAGTCTTGGGGTTCGTCACCGCAACTTTCTTGTGACCAGACAACAATGATGATATTTTAGATGCTACCTTTGGCACAATGACTGTCTTGCCACTCCCTGTTCCAGAGACAACAATGGTGACCGGTGTGTCGCGGATAGATTGCACAAGGGACCTCATGAACACAGTGTCTTTGTACATGGGTAGGTTAGACCATTTGGACTTTGCAAGATTAATGTATGCACTAGAATACGGAAGATCGTTAAGGAAATTGACATTCTTGCCATCTTGGTCAAGGAAGTCATCTGTAGGGATTACACGGGATCTATCTACAGTTTTCTCCTTTACAGATTCCTTTTGTTGCGTCGCGTTTCGGGATTTCCGTCGTGGATTATTAATAGTGATCAATGACGGCTGAATGCTCGGTGTCTTACCATGTGCCTTATTATGAGTAAGGACACGAGTATGTCTATGCGTAAGGACACGAGTACGTCCAGGAGTCCCATGAGTACGTCCACGAGTCCCATGAGTACGTCCACGAGTATGTCCATGATGGGTAGACGTATGATCAGGCACACGACTTCGAGTTTTACCCCGTGCACGAGTACGAGTATGGGTACGAGCACGATTCACAATGTCATTTCCATTTGGTGGAGACCCGTCCTGTTTCCGATTCTGATTCCGATTCCGATTCCGTTTCCGATTCCGATTTCGTTTTTGGTCTTCCTGCTCGTGATTTTGCGGTCTCTTGCTCGATGTCATGTTTATTAAAGTTATTACTGGTCTTATTCTGGACACGCATAGTTTTTCGATATTCTTTAGAAATTCTTGTAATCGATTGTCGTCGATTGTCACCAATTGCCAGCGTTGGCACCGTAATTGCATTACGCTAAAAAGGACATAGAGTTGTGTTTTCCTGGTTACACGATTTTCTGCGTAATTCAATTACGGTGCCAAAGCTGCCAATTGCTGAGGTTCCGGTTCTGGATCAGGTTTTGATTCCCGTTCAGGCAGCGTTCAGGCTCATCAGGCGTAGGCTCAAGAAGTGACTCAATTGACCCAAGTGACCCGAATGACTCGAAAACGAAATCCAAAAGCCCTCACAATTATGGTGGGTTTTAAGTTTTGACAAGGGTATCATCCGTACATTATGCCGTGTTGCGAGCAGCGTTGTGCCCGTATTAACTAAACCTTAAGTTTGTTTTACAAAGTGATTTAAGGGTGTCTTGTTACGGGCACAACGCTGGTTGCGAGTATCAGTGTACTGCATAATGTACGGTATCAGTGTACTGCATAATGTACGGTATATGCAAGTCATTAAGAAGGTGACATTAATAGACATTAATAAAATTTGATTCCATACCTCTTTTTTACATCTTGTCTAAAGTCAAGTCTAAAGTCAAGCCTAAAGTCAAGTCGAGTCAAGTCTAAAGTCATCAAAACTCCGGACGAATTCCGGAATGGCTCTGGCTGAGGCCCGGATCGATCAGATTCTTAATGACTATATTGCCACGGGATGCGATGAGGCAGCTCGGTATGCGGATCGGGCTACACGTCTGATTGAGACTCGGGCAGACGCTCTGGCTGTGGATTTGGGATTCGACGAGATAATTAGGGTTGAAGATGTGGTTTCTGATAAGACTCTGCGTTTGGGTCCGGTTGAGGATCGGGCTCGGAGTCTGGCGATGGACTTGATTCAGATTGTGAACACTCAAGCTCAGTCTCGGGTCCAAGATCACTACCGGGCTCATTTACTGGCTCAATTCAGGGATCTGGCTCGATCTCAGGCGCTGGATCAGGCCAAGGTCTCATGTTCTGCTCAGGAATATTCTGTGGCTCGGGATCATGTCCGCGCTCTGGTCCGCGATCATATCCGGGCTCAAGCACAGTCTCTGGGTCGGTCGATGGTCCTATCTGAGCTTCAGGCTCGAGCGCAGGTCCAGAAGCTGGTAAAACTCCGGTCTGAGTCTCGGGCGCTGGCTCAGGTCCAGGCTCAGCAGGCTTCGATAGTGCTCGAGGAGCTTCTCCAGACGGTGGCTCCGTCCCTGTCTCAGGCTCGGGCGCTGGCGCTGTCTCTGGCTTTGGCTCTGGCCCTGATCCAGGCTCAGATGCTGCCCCTGTCTAAGGCTGATTTTGATGATCAGGTCAAGAAGCTTGCTCAGGAGATGGCGCAGACGCTTGCTTCATATCGTGCTGTATCTCAGATCCAGGCCAAGGCCCCGGCCAAGGCCCAGGCTCGAGCAACGGTTCTGGCTCTGAAGCTGTTCCAGGCGCTGTCGCCGAACCTGTCTCAGCCTCAGGCTCAGGCGCTGCTCCAGTCGCTGGGTCAGGCGCTGGATGTGGGTCAGGTGGCGCTGGCTCAGGTGCTGTTGACAGCTCATATGCAGGCAACGAGACCGGCTCATTAAACCCGTACTCGATTACGAATCTACACTGGTGGGGCAGGATTCAAGTGACTCAAGGCAATAGACATAATCCAACGCCGTTACAATTTTGGTGTATTACTGTTCGGTGCGTGATGATAGTGGTCGCATCGTGTTCATGATGGATCCGCACGGTGAGTCAACAATGTTGTCATCTGGGTCATGGCGATCAATCGCGTCAGACTTCAACTCCGCAAATGTCATGTTGATGGTACATATGTTCGTTGATGTATTATAGAGATCTCCTCATCCTCCCGTTTGGCGAGCGACCGAAACGCGTACACGATATAGGTCATCCTTGGTTCGGATGATACGCTGGCTGCTTGGTGGCCAATCTGATGCATCTCTGGACGTGGCTTCGCCCTGACTCTTGTTGATGGTACACGGCAAAGCCTTGTTATGCTCTGTTTCACTGATGAAGGCCTCTAGTGGCATGTCTTTGAGGGGTACGAGCGAGTACCAGCGAGTACCAGCGAGTAGTGCAATCCGCAGACGACCTAGGTGTTCGTACTTTATTTTGGGTTGCAGACGGCTGCGGTACAGAGATGTTGGAACTAATGAGAAACCCTGAGACAGGATCGCGTGTGCATCGGTGACGAAGCACTTCATGGTGTACGTCTTGTGCACAGAATATCAATGAAGCTGGCCGCCCATGACTGTTCGTAACCTTTTATTCTTCGCTGCGAGGTCTGAGTTTCGCTGCTCAAGGAGATCTCTTCACGTATTCAACCCAATCCTTCAAGCAACTCATTTGTGAATTTCAACGATTCATATTATGCACACAAGCTCACGTACTATGCATGATGTAAGTATACAAAATGACAAGAGCTGGTTTAGCAGGAAACCATCGGTGGTAGTGCGTGAGTGAATTCGTGACTGAGACCTTCCTAGACGATTCTTGGTGTCGCTCTTCCTTCAACCCACTCATACTGTCAGTGTATTGTTCATTCGGTTGCATGCTTTTATTAAACATTGAGCCAAGTGATTTGCTGACAAAGTATGTTCCAGTGATTCCCATCAACACTGCATAGACGATCCAATGCACACCGATTGGTCCACCTGCAATATGTTCCACATAGTATTTACGAAGTTTAGATTTATCAGGGGGATTGGAATCTGGAAAGACTGGAGGAACTGGACCTGGAAAGATTGGAGGAACTAGATCCGGTGGGTATGGAATTGGAAGAGGATCTGGAGTTCGATTCTGTTTCTGAGACTCATCCGTATCCTGATCACCATCATCCTTATCAATTATTGGATCTAGCGTAACTACAGGTAATATGATGTCTGTTTTCTTATCATCATCATCAATGACGATTGGTAATATGATGTCTGTTTTCTTATCATCATCATCAATGACGATTGGTAATATGATGTCTGTTTTCTTGTCATCATCATCAATGAGGATTGGTAATATGATGTCTGATGTCTTATCATCATCATCAATGACGATTGGTAATTTGATGTCTGATGTCTTATCATCATCATCAATGACGATAGGAAGGATGATATCATCAGGTATTTCATCAATGATGATTGGTATAGTGATTTTATCCGTCGTAGGTTTGATGGTTGGTTCTGGGTCATCATCGATAACGATGGGTAAGACAATGTCTCTTACTTCAGGATCAGTTTGCACTAGCACCGGCACTTTTATTTCAGGTACATCTGGAGTGTCAATGGGTGCTATAATTACGGGTAGTATTATAGAAGGCGATTCAATAGGATCGGATGTCACAAGGGCAATATCTTCAATGGAGTCGGATGGTGACATGTATGGTGTCACCACGGGAGCTTGAATTTGAGGCCCTATTGCTGATGGCGGAACCACGGGTGATATAATCGGTAATTGGTGCGTTGATCTAATAGAGTCAGATGGTGGTACAATTGGTGTCACCACTGGTGCTTGGAGTTGAGGCCCTGTCACAGATGATGGTGGTACAATGGGATGGACGATTGGTAATTGCTGTGTTGGTCCAATTGTCCCGGATGTAACCACCGCAATATCTTCAATAGAGTCAGATGGTGGTACAATTGGTGTCACCACTGGCGTTTGGAGTTGAAACCCTGTCGTAGAGGATGGTGGCACAATGGGATGGACAATTGGTAATTGTTGTGTTGGTACAATAGGCACGGATGTAACAACCGCAATATCTTCAGTAGAGTCGGATGGTGGTACAATTGGTGTCACCACTGGCGCTTGGAGTTGAGTCCCTACCAAAGATGATACTGGTGGTATAATTGGTGTCACCACTGGAGCTTGGAGTTGAAGTCCTGTCGCAGACGATGGTGGAACAATGGGATGGATGATTGGTAATTGTTGTGTTGGTACAATAGGCACGGATGTAACAACCGCAATATCTTCAATAGAGTCAGATGGTGATACAATTGGTGTCACCACTGGCGTTTGGAGTTGAGTCCCTACCAAGGATAATACTGGTGGTACAATTGGTGTCACCACTGGCGTTTGGAGTTGAAGTCCTGTCGCAGACGATGGTGGAACAATGGGATGGATGATTGGTAATTGCTGTGTTGGTCCAATTGTCCCGGATGTAACAATCGCAATATCTTCAGTAGAGTCGGATGGTGGTACAATTGGTGTCACCAATGGCGCTTGGAGTTGAGTCCCTACCAAAGATAATACTGGTGGTACAATTGGTGTCACCACTGGCGTTTGGAGTTGAAGTCCTGTCGCAGACGATGGTGGAACAATGGGATGGATGATTGGTAATTGCTGTGTTGGTCCAATTGTCCCGGATGTGACAACCGCAATATCTTCAGTAGAGTCGGATGGTGGTACAATTGGTGTCACCAATGGTGCTTGGAGTTGACTCCCTACCAAGGATAATACTGGTGGTACAATTGGTGTCACCACTGGCGTTTGGAGTTGAAGTCCTGTCGCAGACGATGGTGGAACAATGGGATGGATGATTGGTAATTGCTGTATTGGTCCAACAGGCACGGATGTAACAACTGCGATATCTTCAGTAGAGTCGGATGGTGATACAATTGGTGTCACCACTGGCGTTTGGAGTTGAGTCCCTACCAAAGATAATACTGGTGGTACAATTGGTGTTACTACTGGCACTTGGAGTTGAGTCCCTACCAAGGATAATACTGGTGGTACAATTGGTGTCACCACTGGCGTTTGAAGTTGAAGCCCTGTTGTAGATGATGGTGACGCAATGGGATGGACAATTGGTAATTGCTGTATTGGCCAATTGTACACCGATTATCCTGGTAGGGATCAATCCAAGTGAGTAGTAAACTGTGTACAATTGGTGTTACTACTGGCACTTGGAGTTGAGTCCCTACCAAGGATAATACTGGTGGTACAATTGGTGTCACCACTGGCGTTTGAAGTTGAAGCCCTGTTGTAGATGATGGTGACGCAATGGGATGGACAATTGGTAATTGCTGTATTGGTCTAACAGGCACGGATGTAACAACTGCGATATCTTCAATAGAGTCAGATGGTGTTACAATTGGTGTCACCACTGGCGCTTGAAGATGACTCCCTATCGAAGATACTGGTGTTACAACTGGTGTCACCACTGGCGTTTGAAGTTGAAGCCCTGTTGTAGATGATGGTGACGCAATGGGATGGACAATTGGTAATTGCTGTACTGGTCCAACAGGCACGGATGTAACAACTGCGATATCTTCAATAGAGTCAGATGGTGTTACAATTGGTGTCACCACTGGCGCTTGAAGATGAGTCCCTATCGAAGATACTGGTGGTACAATTGGTGCCACCACTGGCACTTGAATTTGAGGACCTGTTGGAATTGACGGTGGAACAACGGGGTGGACAATTGGTAATTGCTGTTCTTGTGCAATGGGATTGGATGACACCACCGGGGAAATTATAGGAGAAATGATGGGTAGTCTTGTTGCTTCATCAGGAATATCAGATGGATGATTGAATGGTATGATGACTGGAACATAATGTGTGTGGTGTCCTATTGGTAAAGATGACACCACTGCGACATCTTCTATCGCTTCCGATGGCGAAAATGTAGGTGAGATTATTGGAAGTTGTGTTACTACATAGGGATCATCAGATGGAGGAGATGTTGGAGAGATGACTGGAAGCCTTGTTGTTGGAACTCTTGTTGCATCATCGGGCCTATCAGACGGAGGAACTGTTGGGGAGATGATTGGAACTCTTGTTGCACCATTGGGCCTATCAGATGGGGGAACTGTTGGAGAGATCATTGGAACTCTTGTTGTTGGAACTCGTGTTGCATCATTGGGCCTATCAGATGGAGGATCTATTGGAGAGATGACTGGAACCTTTGTTGTACCATCGAGACTATTAGATGGATCATTGGATGGTACGATCACTGGAACATACTGCGCGGGTCGAATGGGCAAGGATGCTACCACCGCAACATCTTCTATTGCTTCTGACGGTGGAATTATTGGAGACACGAATGGAAGTAGTGTTACTTCATCGGGCCTATCAGATGGAGGAACTGTTGGGGAAATGATTGGAATTCTTGTTGTTGGAACTCGTGTGGCACCATTGGGCCTATCAGAGGGAGGAACTGTTGGGGAGATGATTGGAACTCTTGTTGTTGGAACTCTTGTTGCATCATTGGGCCTATCAGAGGGAGGAACTGTTGGGGAGATGATTGGAACTCTTGTTGTTGGAACTCTTGTTGCATCATTGGGCCTATCAGATGGAGGAACTGTTGGAGAGATCATTGGAACTCTTGTTGTTGGAACTCGTGTTGCATCATCGGGCCTATCAGATGGAGGAGCTATTGGAGAGATGACTGGAACCTTTGTTGTACCATCGAGAATATTAGATGGATCATTGGATGGTACGATCACTGGAACATACTGCGCGGGTCGAATGGGCAAGGATGCTACCACCGCAACATCTTCTATTGCTTCTGACGGTGGAAGTATGGGAGACACGAATGGAAGTAGTGTTACTTCATCGGGCCTATCAGATGGAGGAACTGTTGGGGAGATAATTGGAACTCCTGTTGTTGGAAGTCGTGTTGCATCATCGGGCCTATCAGATGGAGGAAATGTTGGAGAGATGACTGGAACCTTTGTTGTTGGAACTCGTGTGGCATCATTGGGCCTATCAGATGGAGGAACTGTTGGAGAGATGATTGGAACTCTGGTTGTTGGAACTCTTGTTGCATCATTGGGCCTATCAGATGGAGGAACTGTTGGGGAGATGACTGGAACCTTTGTTGTACCATCGAGACTATTAGATGGATCATTGGATGGTACGATCACTGGAACATACTGCGCGGGTCGAATGGGCAAGGATGATACCATCGCAACATCTTCTGTCGCTTCCGATGGCGAAAATGTAGGTGAGATTATTGGAAGTTGTGTTACTACATAGGGATCATCAGATGGAGGAGATGTTGGAGAGATGACTGGAAGCCTTGTTGTTGGAACTCTTGTTGCATCATCGGGCCTATCAGATGGAGGAACTGTTGGAGATATCATTGGAACTCTTGTTGTTGGAACTCGTGTTGCATCATTGGGCCTATCAGATGGAGGAACTGTTGGAGAGATCATTGGAACTCTTGTTGTTGGAAGACTTGTTACTTCATCGGGCCTATCAGATGGAGGAACTGTTGGAGAGATGACTGGAACCTTTGTTGTACCATCGAGACTATTAGATGGATCATTGGATGGTACGATCACTGGAACATACTGCGCGGGTCGAATGGGCATGGATGCTACCATCGCAACATCTTCTATTGCTTCTGACGGTGGAAGTATGGGAGACACGAATGGAAGTAGTGTTACTTCATCGGGCCTATCAGATGGAGGAACTGTCGGGGAGATGATTGGAACTCTTATTGTTGGAACTCGTGTTGCATCATTGGGCCTATCAGATGGAGGAATTGTTGGAGTGATGATTGGAACTCTTGTTGTTGGAACTCTTGTTGCATCATTGGGCCTATCAGATGGAGGAACTGTTGGGGAGATGATTGGAACTCTTGTTGTTGAAACTCGTGTGGCATCATCGGGCCTATCAGATGGAGGAACTGTTGGAGAGATGACTGGAACATTTGTTGTACCATCCAGACTATTAGATGGATCATTGAATGGTACGATCACTGGAACATACTGCGCGGGTCGAATGGGCAAGGATGCTACCATAGCAACATCTTCTGTTGCTTCTGACGGTGGAAGTATAGGAGACACGAATGGAAGCCGTGTTGCATCATCGGGCCTATCAGATGGAGGAACTGTTGGGGAGATGATTGGAATTCTTATTGTTGGAACTCTTGTTGCATCATTGGGCCTATCAGATGGAGGAATTGTTGGAGTGATGATTGGAACCTTTGTTGTACCATCGAGACTATTAGATGGATCGTTGGATGGTACGATCATTGGAACATACTGCGCGGGTCGAATGGGCAAGGATGCTACCATCGCAACATCTTCTATTGCTTCTGACGGTGGAATTATGGGAGACACGAATGGAAGTAGTGTTACTTCATCGGGCCTATCAGATGGAGGAACTGTTGGGGAGATGATTGGAACTCTTATTGTTGGAACTCTTGTTGCATCATTGAGCCTATCAGATGGAGGAATTGTTGGAGTGATGATTGGAACTCTTGTTGTTGGAACTCTTGTTGCATCATTGGGCCTATCAGATGGAGGAACTGTTGGGGAGATAATTGGAACTCTTGTTGTTGAAACTCTTGTTGCATCATCGGGCCTATCAGATGGAGGAACTGTTGGAGAGATGACTGGAACCTTTGTTGTACCATCGAGACTATTAGATGGATCATTGGATGGTACGATCACTGGAACATACTGCGCGGGTCGAATGGGCAAGGATGCTACCATCGCAACATCTTCTATTGCTTCTGACGGTGGAATTATGGGAGACACTAATGGAAGTAGTGTTGCATCATTGGGCCTATCAGATGGAGGACCTGTTGGAGAGATGATTGGAATTCTTGTTGTTGGAACTCGTGTTTCATCATTGGGCCTATCAGATGGAGGAACTGTTGGAGAGATGACTGGAACCTTTGTTGTACCATCGAGACTATTAGATGGATCATTGGATGGTACGATCACTGGAACATACTGCGCGGGTCGAATGGGCAAGGATGCTACCATCGCAACATCTTCTATTGCTTCTGACGGTGGAAGTATAGGAGACACGAATGGAAGCCGTGTTGCACCATCGGGCCTATCAGATGGAGGAACTGTTGGGGAGATAATTGGAACTCCTGTTGTTGGAAGTCGTGTTGCATCATCGGGCCTATCAGATGGAGGAACTGTTGGGGAGATGATTGGAACCTTTGTTGTTGGAACTCGTGTGGCATCATTGTTGGGCCTATCAGATGGAGGAACTGTTGGAGAGATGACTGGAACCTTTGTTGTACCATCGAGACTATTAGATGGATCATTGGATGGTACAATCACTGGAACATACTGAGTGGGTCGAATGGGCAAGGATGCTACCATCGCAACATCTTCTGTTGCTTCGGATGGTGGAATTATTGGAGACACAAATGGAAGTCGTGTTACTTCATCGGGCGTATCAGATGGAGGAACTGTTGGAGAGATCATTGGAACTCTTGTTGTTGGAACTCTTGTTTCGTCATTGGGCCTATCAGATGGAGGAGTTATTGGAGAGATGACTGGAACCTTTGTTGTACCATCGAGACTATTAGATGGATCATTGGATGGTACAATCACTGGAACATACTGCGTGGGTCGAATGGGCAAGGATGCTACCATCGCAACATCTTCTGTTGCTTCGGATGGTGGAATTATTGGAGACACAATGGAAGTCGTGTTACTTCATCGGGCGTATCAGATGGAGGAACTGTTGGAGAGATCATTGGAACTCTTGTTGTTGGAACTCTTGTTTCGTCATTGGGCCTATCAGATGGAGGAGTTATTGGAGAGATGACTGGAACCTTTGTTGTACCATCGAGAATATTAGATGGATAGTTGGATGGTACGATCACTGGAACATACTGCGCGGGTCGAATGGGCAAGGATGATACCATCGCAACATCTTCTGTCACTTCCGATGGCGAAAATGTAGGTGCGATATTGGAAGTCGTGTTACTTCATCGGGCGTATCAGAGGGAGGAACTGTTGGAGAGATGATCGGAACTCTTGTTGTTAGAACTCTTGTTGCGTCATTGGGCCTATCAGATGGAGGAGCTATTGGAGAGATCACTGGAACCTTTGTTGTACCATCGAGAATATTAGATGGATCGTTGGATGGTACGATCACTGGAACATACTGCGCGGGTCGAATGGGCAAGGATGATACCATCGCAACATCTTCTATTGCTTCTGACGGTGGAATTAGAGGGGACACGAATGGAAGCCGTGTTGCACCATCGGGCGTATCAGAGGGAGGAACTGTTGGAGAGATGATCGGAACTCTTGTTGTTGAAACTCTTGTTGCGTCATTGGGCCTATCAGATGGAGGAACTGTTGGAGAGATGACTGGAACTCTTGTTGTTGGAAGTCGTGTTGCATCATAGGGTCTATCAGATGGAGGAGCTGTTGGAGAGATGACTGGAACTCTTGTTGTTGAAACTCGTGTGGCATCATCGGGCCTATCAGATGGAGGAGCTGTTGGAGAGATGACTGGAACCTTTGTTGTACCATCGAGAATATTAGATGGATCGTTGGATGGTACGATCACTGGAACATACTGCGCGGGTCGAACGGGCAAGGATGCTACCACCGCAACATCTTCTGTTGCTTCTGACGGTGGAAGTATGGGAGACACGAATGGAAGCCGTGTTGCACCATCGGGCCTATCAGATGGAGGAACTGTTGGGGAGATGATTGGAACTCTTGTTGTTGGAACTCGTGTTGCATCATCGGGCCTATCACATGGAGGAACTGTTGGAGAGATGACTGGAACCTTTGTTGTACCATCGAGACTATGAGATGGATCGTTGGATGGTACGATCACTGGAATATACTGCGCGGGTCGAACGGGCAAGGATGCTACCACCGCAACATCTTCTGTTGCTTCTGACGGTGGAAGTATGGGAGACACGAATGGAAGCCGTGTTGCACCATCGGGCCTATCAGATGGAGGAACTGTTGGGGAGATGACTGGAACTCTTGTTGTTGGAACTCGTGTTGCATCATCGGGCCTATCAGATGGAGGAACTGTTGGAGAGATGACTGGAACTCTTGTTGTTGGAACTCGTGTTGCATCATCGGGCCTATCAGATGGAGGAACTGTTGGAGAGATGACTGGAACCTTTGTTGTACCATCGAGACTATGAGATGGATCGTTGGATGGTACGATCACTGGAACATACTGCGCGGGTCGAACGGGCAAGGATGCTACCACGCAACATCTTCTGTTGCTTCTGACGGTGGAAGTATGGGAGACACGAATGGAAGCCGTGTTGCACCATCGGGCCTATCAGATGGAGGAACTGTTGGGGAGATGACTGGAACTCTTGTTGTTGGAATCGTGTTGCATCATCGGGCCTATCAGATGGAGGGGGAGAGATGACTGGAATGGATGGAGGGATGGTGACATGGAATACTGCGGGCGAAGGGCGGATGCTTCGTCTTTGCGGGGGAGGGGACACGAATGGAAGCCGTGTTGCACCATCGGGCCTATCAGATGGAGGAACTGTTGGGGAGATGATGGAACTCTTGTTGTTGGAACGTGTTGCATCATCGGGCCTATCAGATGGAGGAGCTGTTGGAGAGATGACTGGAACCTTTGTTGTACCATCGAGACTATTAGATGGATCGTTGGATGGTACGATCACTGGAACATACTGCGCGGGACGAATGGGCAAGGATGCTACCATCGCAACATCTTCTGTTGCTTCTGACGGTGGAAGTATGGGAGACACGAATGGAAGCCGTGTTGCACCATCGGGCCTATCAGATGGAGGAACTGTTGGGGAGATGATTGGAACTCTTGTTGTTGGAACTTGTTATCATCGGGCCTATAGTGGAGGAGCTTTGGAGAGATGACTGGAACCTTTGTTGTACCATCGAGACTATTAGATGGATCTTGGATGGTACGATCACTGGAACATACTGCGCGGGTCGAATGGGCAAGGATGCTACATCGCAACATCTTCTTTGCTTCTGACGGTGGAATATGGGGACACGAATGGAAGCCGTGTTGCATCATCGGGCCTATCAGATGGAGGAACTGTTGGGGAGATGACTGGAACTCTTGTTGTTGGAACTCGTGTTGCATCATCGGGCCTATCAGATGGAGGAACTGTTGGAGAGATGACTGGAACCTTTGTTGTACCATCGAGACTATGAGATGGATCGTTGGATGGTACGATCACTGGAACATACTGCGCGGGTCGAATGGGCAAGGATGCTACCATCGCAACATCTTCTATTGCTTCTGACGGTGGAATTAGAGGGGACACGAATGGAAGCCGTGTTGCACCATCGGGCCTATCAGATGGAGGAACTGTTGGGGAGATGACTGGAACTCTTGTTGTTGGAATCGTGTTGCATCATCGGGCCTATCAGATGGAGGAGCTGTTGGAGAGATGACTGGAACCTTTGTTGTACCATCGAGAATATGAGATGGATCGTTGGATGGTACGATCACTGGAACATACTGCGCGGGACGAATGGGCAAGGATGCTACCATCGCAACATCTTCTGTTGCTTCTGACGGTGGAATATGGAGACACGAATGGAAGCCGTGTTGCACCATCGGGCCTATCAGATGGAGGAACTGTTGGGGAGATGATTGGAACTCTTGTTGTTGGAACTTGTGTTGCATCATCGGGCCTATCAGATGGAGGAGCTGTTGGAGAGATGACTGGAACCTTTGTTGTACCATCGAGACTATTAGATGGTCGTTGGATGGTACGATCACTGGAACATACTGCGCGGGACGAATGGGCAAGGATGCTACCATCGCAACATCTTCTGTTGCTTCTGACGGTGGAAGTATGGGAGACACGAATGGAAGCCGTGTTGCACCATCGGGCCTATCAGATGGAGGAACTGTTGGGGAGATGATTGGAACTCTTGTTGTTGGAACTTGTTACTTCATCGGGCCTATAGATGGAGGAGCTATTGGAGAGATGACTGGAACCTTTGTTGTACCATCGAGACTATTAGATGGATCGTTGGATGGTACGATCACTGGAACATACTGCGCGGGTCGAATGGGCAAGGATGCTACCATCGCAACATCTTCTGTTGCTTCTGACGGTGGAAGTATGGGAGACACGAATGGAAGCCGTGTTGCACCATCGGGCCTATCAGATGGAGGAACTGTTGGGGAGATGATTGGAACTCTTGTTGTTGGAACTTGTGTTGCATCATCGGGCCTATCAGATGGAGGAGCTGTTGGAGAGATGACTGGAACCTTTGTTGTACCATCGAGACTATTAGATGGATCATTGGATGGTACGATCACTGGAACATACTGCGCGGGTCGAATGGGCAAGGATGCTATCATCGCAACATCTTCATTGCTTCTGACGGTGGAATTATGGGGACACGAATGGAAGCCGTGTTGCATCATCGGGCCTATCAGATGGAGGAACTGTTGGGGAGATGATTGGAACTCTTGTTGTTGGAAGACTTGTTACTTCATCGGGCCTATAGGGTGGAGGAGCTATTGGAGAGATGACTGGAACCTTTGTTGTACCATCGAGACTATGAGATGGATCGTTGGATGGTACGATCACTGGAACATACTGCGCGGGTCGAATGGGCAAGGATGCTATCATCGCAACATCTTCTGTTGCTTCTGACGGTGGAAGTATGGGAGACACGAATGGAAGCCGTGTTGCATCATCGGGCCTATCAGATGGAGGAACTGTTGGAGAGATGACTGGAACCTTTGTTGTTCCATCGAGACTATTAGATGGATCATTGGATGGTACGATCACTGGAACATACTGCGCGGGTCGAATGGGCAAGGATGCTACCATCGCAACATCTTCTATTGCTTCTGACGGTGGACGTATGGGAGACACAAATGGAAGTCGTGTTACTTCATCGGGACCATCATATGGAGGAGTTGAAGGAGAGATGACTGGAACATACTGCGTGGGTCCAATCGGTAATGATGCTACCATCGCAACATCTTCTATTGCTTCTGATGGCGGAATTGTAGGAGCGATGAATGGAACATGTTGCGCGGGTCCAATGGGCAATGATGCTACCATCGCAACATCTTCGATCGCTTCCGATGGTGGAAATGTAGGAGCGATGAATGGAACATGTTGCGCGGGTCCAATGGGCAAGGATACTACCATCGCAACATCTTCGATCGCTTCAGTTGGTGGAAATGTAGGTGAAAACTTTGGAAGTCTAAAAGGATCATCGACTCTACTGGATTGAGCATCGGTTGGGGTGATGAATGGGAGTCGTGTAGGACCCGCAGCTTTAATAGATGGAACGTTGGATGGTACGTCTACTGGAACATACTGTGTGTGTCCGATTGGCAAGGTTGGTTTAAGAGTCGGTATTGTTGAGGGGCTCGATTCAGATACCTCAATAAGTGTCAATGGATCGCGTTTTGTCAGCTGCTGTTCCTCATCATCATAATTGATCATGTGATCATCATCACGAAATGATTCCTCGCTCGAATCTGAACCGTTGTCAATAGGGTACCTTTCAGACAAAGTGATTGATCGTGCATAGTCATCTTCATCTTCTGTATTGTCTATGTTATTCTGTGACGACATTGGAAACGATACAACACTTTGAGCATCTGCAATCGGGACTCCACTGTGTCTTCCCTTCTGCTGCATGTATGGCGCAACCTCTTGATCATATGTTAAAACACCTGCGCTTGCATTTTGTGGTGGTTGAACAGGTTCTTTTACAGGTTGTTGTACAGGTTGCAGTGATCCTGCAGGTGGAGAATACACAGTTTGTCCTTGCTGTGTTTGTATATTTGATTGTCCGTTTAGTTGTCCGTTTAGCTGACCATTTAGCTGACCATTTAGCTGACCACCTAACTGAATTTGTTTTCCTGGTGGTCTGTCACGACGAGGAGCAGTTATCTTATCCGATATCCACAAGCATCCGACAACCAACACCATAATGATGACGAAGGAGTCTAAGAACATGCTCCGGATATGCGCCACAATGTGGTTATGCGTTGATATATCTCTTCCTTCTGGGTCGTCTCCAGATAAGTAATTTGTGCACGAGTACATGTACTGTATTCGAAGTTGGGTTAGGATCACCGACGTCAATTTGCTCCTATCATGGTCAGTGACGCTCTGATTAGGAGCCAAAGAGAAGTGTGACCTTACAAGCTTTTTAAATTTGATATGCTGCGAAATCATCGTCAAGAACCAGGCAGCATCTACGACAAAGATCGTAGTAAACAACAATGTGCATGTTCGTCTGATGACATTCCTCCCGTCACGTGAATCTTTAAAATTTAGATGTAAGAGTAACCCTATGCAAAAGAGGGTTGACACAAACCGTGTTATATCGAGAAATAGGCACGTATCGGCTCTCGACATGACGTTATCATTGCTCAGTCGATTTGTGAGTCGAGCAATATCTGTGTCGGTCACAGGGTCATGTATGGATGCTATAATGGAAGCGGCTCTTTGAATTTCATCATAATCAAATGCAGTCAACATTGTTTCTGTAATTTACATTGAGATTCTGTATGAGGTTACACAGACCCACACCAATGACCATATTATTGGTACTTTGGTCGATTCTTTAAAATATTTGATACTGGCAGCGTTGTGCCCGTAATAATACACCCTTCAATTACTTAATACCCTGTCTCCTTCACATAGTCAAACATAGTCAAACATAGTCAAACACAGATTATCGCAACACTGTTAATAATATATTTAAGAAAGTTCAAACTTTTTATTGTTGTATTGCTTGATCGTGATCTTACTTTCCTCCCGGATGCCATAATCACTTAATCGCGAGGCTATCTCGATCATGGCTTTACTGACAGCCTGCTTAGTTGTCGCATAAACATATAGCTCTTTCGAATTTGCAGAGTTCTTGATCCAGATGTAAATGAGTCCAAATCTCTTTGTCAATTCAGTAAAGTTCTTGCCAAGAGGTCCCACAAATTTGCTATATGCCTCGGTAGATGCTTTAGAAAGATACATTGTTCCACGGAAATACGTAAATGATTTGCCATATGAATTGGACAGCTTCTTTATCTCGCTTGGCCTTGGCCACCTGCACATCACTTTGTCGAGCTTCTGGAGCTGCTCGTAATTATCAAATTTCTTTGGTGAAGAACCAAGGTACTTCTTCAGTCCTTCGATTTCATCAGCGCTCTCTATCCTCTTGCTGTATGCAATGTTATCGAGTCCATACTGTTCGCGAATGGCTTGCTGCTTCACTTTGCATTTTTCGAATTCCCTGAGGCGAGGCGAACGATGTTTAGCTGATGCACGAGATGAACCCGTTGGTGTGCGTGTACCCGTTGACGCACGAGATGTACCCGTTGGTGCGCGTGTACCCGTTGTGCGCGGTGTACCCGTTGGTGCGCGTGTACCCGTTACCCTTGTTGCTTGAGACGTGTGTAACACCTTTATTGTTTGAGGACTCGTTGTTGCCGCTCGTGAAACCGATGCCGTGCGATATGTATTGTCATTTTTTGTCCTTGTCGTCCTTGTCGTTTTACCTCTTGAATTCCTTGCTATCGCATCTCTTTGGGCCTTTTTTGCTCCCCGTCCAGGTGAAGGTTTGTTTCTTGTCACGTTTGTCATTTTTATATGATATCGAGATAAAAGAACATTTGAAGAAGATGATGATGAAAGACAGAAAGTAATAATAGAATATTAAAAATGGTGACGAAGAGCCGAGGAAAAAAGAGAACTCATAATAACCGTATCATCTGACCGACAGATAAGTACGGACAATACAGCATGACTCACAATAGAGAGGTAATACCAATACATGTGCTCGCATCAGAGATTCCAGAAGCACCCCCCACTATGGTAACAAAAGCATTTGCCGAATTCATCGCATGTGCTATATTTCATTTTATTGGATCAGTATGCCCGACACCCGAAGCCAACGCAGTAGCGCTCATGATCATGGTCTACTATAGTGCAAAGATCTCAGGAGCGCACCTAAATCCTGCGATCACAATGACGTTCACACTTTTAGGGTACACCACACCATATGAGCTCCTGATATACTGGTTCGCCCAGGTAATGGGGTGCATCGTGGGTGCACTTTGGATAGCATTGTTGGTTCCTGGATGTCAAATTGGCCACGAACCATCGTATGAATGTCACCCCTATGCAGGCTGTTTCTTACCAGACCCTCGTCTGTCCGTGGCACGCGTCTTTGGATGGGAATTCATTACGACATTGTCTTTCATTGTGCCAGTATTTTCTGTTGTCTGGTATACACAGAACAAGTCTGGATATGGTAACACAGGTCCAATCATGGTTGGCCTATCATTATTGTCCAGTGCATATGCCGCTGCGTCATTTACAGGTGCAGCCCTAAATCCAGCACGGACTCTGGGTTCGGCAATAGTCTTAAACTGCGCAAATAAGTCTATCGCAGGTGTCCTCATAGCTGGTCAGATGCTCGCATCATTGACTTCCATTCTTCTGATTGTGCCATGGTACGGTGTTGCAAGTAATGCATGGTACATCAAACACGTCCCTAAAACAATCATGAACTGGCTCCAATTCTACCAACCAAATATCTCCCTGATGTCCCTCAAAAGAACATACCATTGACATATATACATCATGACATATATACATCAATGATGAACTGATGAAACAAGCTGCACGTGACGCCTTTACTTTCTTTTAGTCTTGTTCTACTGTTTTACTATTTTACTATCTTCGACATTCGATTATTAGATAAATAGTAATAAAGCACTTATATATCGAGGGTTAGATGATGCAGTCTGATACAGAATCAAACAGTGTACAGAAGATACCCAGACGACAAACCAGACGACAAAAGAGCGCAGAGAGCGCAAAGAAAAGAGGAGTCGACAAGAGAGGCAATAAAGTTGTTCATAAGAGGAAAAGAGTAATCTCGGGGGGGTGGGGGTGGGGCAATGCTGTTACACCTTCTCCTGGCTTTCTAACTGAAATACGTAAAGCAACTGAAGCAATAAGTAGAACAATAACTATAGCCGCCAAGAAACTTCCCGCTAGGCTTAAAAATAGAAGAACTCCACATAATGCAAAGAATGTAGCTAACCGGCAAACTGTTGATATTAGTACATCGGGGAGAACGCATACAGATCCGAAAGATCCGAAAGATCTAAAACATCCAAATCATAGTAATAGAGCGCCTACAACATCTTCTTCACTACCGAAAACGGGTACACTACCGACAACGGTTACACTACTGAAAACGGGTACACTACCGACAACGGTTACACTACTGAAAACGGGTACACGACCGACAACGGTTACACTACCGAAAACGGGTACACTACCGACAACGGTTACACTACTGAAAACGGGTACACGACCGACAACGGTTACACTACCGACAACGGGTACACGACCGACAACGGTTACACTACTGAAAACGGTACACGACCGACAACGGTTACACGACCGACAACGGTTACACTACTGAAAATGGGTACACGACCGAAAACGGGTACACTACCGACAACGGTTACACTACTGAAACCGAGTTTCACTACAATTGATGTAGCTACTTCAGCTACCCCGACTACTTCAACTAGTTCAAAGACCCTAGCTAAAGGGAAAATTGGCAGTCAATCTGTTGATATTAGTACATCGGGGAAAACGCATATAGATCCAAAAGATCCAAAAGATCCAAAACAACATCCGAAACATAGTACTAGGGCGCCTAGAACATTTTCTTCTGCTTCAAAACCTGTAGCTGATGGGAAAACGAATCAAACTATGATTAGGATACCTATAACAGATTATTCACCAACGACTTTAGGTAATTCAACGACTGTAACTAAAGGACAAACTGGCAGGCATAATCAACATATGGACGTTGGATTCGGGCATGAAACGGCTCTAGATCAGCATGTCAGACACATCATGAGTGATAATTATAGGCCATCACCTCCACCTTCATTCTTAAACATTGAGAATGGAAAAGAACGTGTTTACATCATAGGTGACCTAGAAGGGCAAATAAATATGCTCTTCAATACCCTTTTAGATATCGGGTGCATATCTCTTGACACTAAACAGAATCGTGCTTTAAAATGGACCAGTGACCCTGATATATACGTTGTCCAGTGCGGTGACCAAATAGATGCCAAACGTATTAAAGATGGTGATGTCCACTTGGACCTGGATATGTTAATTTTTACAGACTATTTACAACATATATCAAACAAACACTTTATAAGTATTATAGGAAACCATGAACTAGATAACGCGCGAATATATGAGTCAGAGAATAATACGATTGCAGAAAACCATCGACTAGGTGATGAGAATAGACACGATCTTTTCGGATTTAACAATTTATTGGGACGCGTATTGAGAAATCGTCTTTTCGTATTCCGGTTTGGAAATGCTATTTTCTCTCATGCAGGAGTGATTGAGCCTCATGTTCGTAATCAAAATATGACACTTGACACATGGTTAAGTTTAATTAACAGGATGATTAATGACCCTGAAAATATGGTGATTGACCCAAAAAAAGATACAAAGATTCAGCATTTTATAAGTTTGTAAGTTCAAGAAATGGGGTGACCTTTACGCGTGATTATTGCATGTCCAGTAGTCAATGTACCAACGATAAGAAAAATAGAAAGAATTTTGAGTATACGTCTATTCCAATTATTCCCCAGTGCATTCAAAACGATATCGATTTCATGATCAAGGGCCATGACAAATATTCTTTAGGAATGCGCGTACTAATTGAATCCGTAGGATCCGTAAATTCAATGAAGTCAACAATGAATTCAACAAAGAGAACAATGAAGAAAACAAATAAAAGTGCATCTGCAGAGCTCAACACAAGAACATTTGATAAAATCTTATCGCATTATGATGACAATAAATTTACAGGAGACAACGAAGACAACAAACGGAAGCCAATAGTGGTCTGTTTACCTCCATACAAAAACAATCCTGGATGTGATAATCTGGATGATTCCATTGAGGAGGAATGGGCATATACATTACGACCTGATGAAAAATGTTTGCTGATATCTGACATTATCGCTAATAACAAGAAAGGACAATTGAATATGACATATTTCCAATATTCCAAGCTGGAATGCATTAAAGCGAATAAGTTCAATAGGGTATCTGTTTACAATGTGTCATGTGATCGTACAAAACAATGTCATCTCCTCCCCGGTCGTTTATCTCCCATTCTGAAGTACATGAAGATACCCCACCCCATGTACAACACGAAATCCTATGATACAGAACACACACACATCAATCATATACTTTAAGGTCAATCGAACGTCTGAACATATGCATAGACTCTGACCAAAAGACTATGACCAAAAGACTCTGACCAAAAGATCCTCATCGACAATGGCAATGATTTCGAATGTAGACAAACAAAGTTGTATGCTCAAATGTTCAAGGCGACGGTTGCCATAATCTTTATAATCTTTATAATCTCAATCACGATAAGTAAATATTAGAGTACGAATTAGAGTACGAATGAAGCTAATTATGCTATGATGTTTCTTTTGCCAAACGCTGCCTTTGGGTACTACACCTTGCTTTGTGGCTTGTTTGTCATTCTGCTTAGATGGAAGCAGCACGTGGATAACGTCATTACGCTACGGAGCGCGCGTTCCCTGAAACTCTCCTCAACTACCACATCGACGCTGTTTCCATATCTTCCTTCTACCAGCCGTTCTTCCTCTTGATGTAAGGGGAAAGTCGAGTCGAGGGTATGACGCAATCTAAACTAACAATTTAAACCAAAAAAACAAACAAAATCACAGAGAGATATAATATGTGCAACCCTATTTTTTATATAGATGTCAGGATATTTCTCAATTAAAAGGGATAGAACGTACAGTGGTACATACAGTGGTACTAAACCACACACAAACACAAAGAAAAAAAGGCTACTATGCGGATCAAAGAAAAAATGCACGCGCTACAAAAAAAATGCAGGCGCGCACAAGAAGACACGCACCAAAAAATGCACGCGCAAAAGGGGCGTGGGTGGTGGGCTCCCTAACTTTCTTGGCAAAGCACGGGAGTTATTGTCAACATGCAAGGGTGATGTCTGCGACGTAGTTACCCACAATAACACAATACTTCAAAGCGACGACCTCATAGGCAACATGTTAAGAGACATTCATGATACCATGCTATCAATGAATGAATTGGACAAAGCAAACATTCTAGATTGGGTAACGCTGGCTAACAGTCCATGGAATATAACGCGGACAACTTTTCAAATGAGCAGGTTCCATCGTGAAGTTCTAATTGAGAAGCACAGCTCTAAAATATTAGAATCACTGTTGTATGAGTTAAAGTCCGATGCAACCATCGGTGAAAATGTTAATGATGATGTTGTCCATATTGAGTGTCACATAGGAACCCCTGACGACCAGGAATTGTGTGAAAACATTATTATTTCCGACAGCAACGTGTTTAGGAAATGGGGTGACAAGCCAATCGTGCATTTATGCAATATAAAGGGCTTATTTCAACAAGGGCTTTTACAAAGCCATTATTTCGTAATGGTTTCATTTTATGAAACAAAATCACAACAACTTCACGCAGCTATTTATGATAGCATGTATTTTTATAAAACATCTGGCAGGACGCGCCAGTACTACTTAGGTGATCAAAATGTACATGCCAAACTCAAAACGATTTTGAACATTGATAACGTAAAGCACCTGCATATTTGGTGCAATAAGAGGGCTGGGAATGAATACCGTTGCCTTCAATACTATTTTGACATTGATGTATGCCCAGTTTTGTGTGCGTATTTCATGATCATTTGCCTTAAATATATCTCTCATGGATCACTGCAAGATAAATATAAATTTAAAAATGAACAAACGTGGAAAATAATCACACAAGAGGCACAAGTCATTCCAGCAGAGTTGTTTCCTGAAGCAAGAAAGGTTGAGAACAGCAACAGTCATGTGAAGCACTTCTTGATTTTGATGGTGTTGTTCTGGGCATATCTATGTAAATATCTATGTAAACATCTGAATGTCTGCATCCCAGGACATCCACTATATGAGTTTTCAGAATCTGTGCTTCGACAAGTTGAATCGCCAAGCAATGATGCAATGGGCACTAGCACTGTCAATGATACAAGAGGGACTGGCAGGAGCTCTGCTGGCACAGCAAGGAGCTCATCAAATGTATATAGTGTATATGCTCATTAATACATCGAGAGCTTCAACATATATTTGGAAGACATTAACGAAATTTACAGAAGACAATAGACAACAAACAACAAACAACAAAAACAACAAACGAGGTATTAGGGTTAATCAATAACTATGCTACCTTCATCAATAACTATGCTACCTTAATCAATAAACTATGCTACCTTAATCAATAAACTATGTTACCTTACTCGCACTACCCGCTGCAACATAGTCATACAGAAGGGATAAGTCAGCATCAGAGAGAGCTCTATCATATAATATGAACGCACCAATGTCAAAATTTCCATAGTTTGCACTTACTGCCGAGCTAGGTGCACCACCATATATGTTGGCGCCCAATCCAAGGTTTACGACTATATCCTGCAATGTAGTGCCGCTAGTTGTCATGACTGTGACATTATCTCGCTTGATGACTACGTTGTTCAATGGATTTCCAATGTTTGTCGGATTAGAGCATCTGACAGTGTATGTATACCATGTATTCTGTGCAACTGCCGTTGTTGGAATCTTGTAACCTGCTCCTGGGAAGTGGAATGTCAGTTTCGCGTTCGAGCTGTCACGGTTGATGGCAATCATGTCCGTTGATGTATCAGTGCTCAACGTACCTTGTAATATGCGTTCCCAAGCAGACTGCGGGTCCTTCATACGCATAGATATTATGTAGGTAAATCCACCATTCGAAGCACAGCTCATAGTAAGGGGCGATGACGAGTACAAAAACTGTTGTGAAGAAGGTGTAAATGAGACATATGATCCATTTGTGAGTCCACCTGTTGTCTTAAAAATGGGACGCTTGGCGGTCGACGCTTGTATGAATTTAGTTCCCCACGTCGAAACAGCTGCTCCATCGGTCAATGTAGCTGCCAGCTCCTTAGGTTGTAAATTGAAGACGGGGTTGTCTGGAATAATCGGCCCCGGAACACTGGGTGCGGGCCACGTCGCATCATAGAAGAAGTACCCGGCACCATCAGATTGATTTGGGACGCCGGGGCCAGTGTAAGTCAGCACAAGAGCTGAATCGTCTATAGATTGCCCATAGTAAATGAGTACTGGGTAGTACTGCCATGCTACAAGCGTCTTGGTTGCACTCGTCTTTGACTCACTCAGGTAAGAATGTGTGGAGTCAGTCTGTAAGAAAACATTTGCCAGGGTATTTGATGTTCCCGGTGTCTCAGCTTCAGCACCAAGCCACATCATGCCCACATCATTTGCGGTCAGTGAAAACGTCCAGTCGCCACTGCGAGATGGTCTAAAGTAAGCCCTGTACATGAGGGCAAATTGTGAACCATTCCCTGTAGCAATACCATAGCTCGAGAAGCGATTCGTTGTCGTGTAAGGGCATTCGATACTTGCAACGGTGCCTGAGTTCGCAGGTGCCTTGCCTTTGAACCATTGCATATCCTTGGTCGTCACATTGAAAGACGTGTTCGAATCAAAACGCGACCACTTAAACCCGTTTGAGTATGGTGATGTGGGCAATGGATCTGCCAGAGGCGGGAACCCAGGATTGTGGACGATCTTGATGAGATGTGTCTTGGTGGGCGGAATCGCCATGGTGCTCCAGTCCGCAAAGACCACCTGCACTGGCGTCGTCCTGCCAATGGGTGCTGTGTCATTCATGAGGAGGAATGTATCTGTTACGCTCGCACCACCCGCAACATCACGAACCTCGGTGTAACCCGCACACGCATAGTCCGCCCAAATGGCAGCCCCATTTACAGCACTGTACTTGGCGATAAATGCACCCCCATCCTGACCCGGAGGATACATAGTCCTGTACGTCGTTGCATCCGCATTATAGAAAACGATGGCGTCATCCTTGAAACCTTGCGCGACAATGACATCACCGGCGGTGTCAAAGATTGGACTTAGGACCCATGTCAAGTCATACATATTGTTCTCAATAAGGAACATGTACTGTGCAGCACCACTGGTGTTGTACTTGATGTAATATGTAGCCTTAAAGTCGCCGGCCACACGACGTGTAGATGGCCATGGAAACGTTGCTGCTTGGCCGGTGCTGTGGTATACCTTGAAGGACTGAACATTTGTAGAGGCGAAAATGCCTGTAAGAAAAATCTCGTCATTATTGTTGACACCCACACCCACATCATACTCATTTACATATGGCATGTCTGCACCCGCTGTCCATTGTGCAATACCATCGGGATTAAATTTTAGCATCTCAATGCCCGACGTGATGAGATCGTCGGTCTTCATGAAGGTTCCAAGGGTCAGACTTGAAACTGTGCCATCTGCATTCACAATAGGTTTCAATTTGTTCTTGATGATGTAACCTGCGGTGTACACATTGCCTTGGCTGTCCACACCGATGCTCGACCTCCATCGCTTGATACCCGGCGAAGCAATCCAAAGTGCGCGAGACGTCGGTGAGAATTTTGCTAGGTAAGCGGTCACATCCATCGAACCAGGATCTGTACTTGTTAGGCTTTTTTCAGTCGTCTTATCAGCATTGTATGCTGTGAGGGTCGCCGACCTTACAAACGCACCAGTCAAGTACAGGTTGCCCCCAACATCGTACGTCCCTACTGGCATAATGTTTTCTGAAGAGCTTGCAACCCCAACTATTTGGACAAACGATTCTAGGCTGCCTAACCGTGAAAAGGTCAGAACCATATCTGCGCTCTGTCCAGTAGGTGTCGGAGTCACTGTGTGGGAAGTCTTGATGCCATTGTTCAGTGTTGTTGTGAAACTGCCGGTGGTGCTTCCTGACACGATCACTGATACATAATTTCTCGAGTCAAAGCAGATGTATGCAGTTCGGGGAGTGATGCCGCCCCCAACCCCAGCAATCCACAGTAGGCTACCAGTTGTAGAGAACTTACCTATGTACATTTGAATGTTGCCATCAGGATTATAGATCGAGAGGGACGATATCAGGCCTGTGCTTCCTTCGTATATTGTTGTCGGAACAGTCCATTGTACTGCAGAGGGTAAAGTCGAGCTGCTCACGCCCACGACATAGGTATTCCCCTGCGCATCAGTTTTGGAAGATGACGCGCCCTGAATGCCCGCAATCCAGGGAGTGGTGGGGATCACCGCTGAGATGGTTGGATCGAACTTGCTTATTGTGGTGTACGTATCGTACGCATTATAATCGAACACGTCGCCTATAGTGTCGCGCGTCAAGGTTGTTCGACCGAATGTGGCAACTTTGACACAGACATCTCGTGACCCACCCGCTTCAAGGAATTTGCCATACTTGATCAACTCCAGATGATTGTCGGAGTTCATACGGAATGAATAACCAGTTTTGACCAAGTCTCCTGCATTGCTCGAGCTGGTATAGGTCTTAACAAGGTTGAGATCCAGACCGAACAAGTGCTGTGTTGCCATCAGGTTGTTGAACATGACACCGGAACTGTCGAACTTTAGGGGGATGTCCATGTCTGTTGAAATGAACTGGTAGGAACCATCATTGCAGAGGGTCATTCCCGAGATGTGGGCTGTCTTCGAAGCATCTTTGGACAAGAAGGATAGAGCCCTGCCATCCTCAGCAGCCAGGTATTGGAAAGTCGCATCATTGCAGAAAGTAGCACCCGAGATGTGCGCTGTTTTCGATGCATCCTGTGAGATAAGCGAGATGCCACGCCCGTCGCGTGCAGACAGGATCTGGAAATTAGAACCATCATTACAGAGTGTCATGCCGGAGATTTGTGCGGTCTTCGATGAGTCACGTGATGTAAGTGTCAATGCGCGTCCGTCTTCTGCGATGATGAACTGTGTGTTTACATCATTACAGAGTGTCACACCAGATGTCTTCAGTGTCTGTGCGCATCCCTAGGAATCAATGAGATGGCTGCATTATCGCGTGCTGATATGTACTGGGTGCCCCCAACATTACACATGGTCACACCAGATACATGGATGGTTTTGGCGGCATCGCTCGACACAATGGAAATGGCTTTGGCACCGCCAGCACTCAAGTCCACCTGGTTTGGTGCAGAAGAAGATTTCTCAATACGTAGGAGCTCATCATTATCACGAAAATTTGAGCCACCTGTCGTTTTTGTTGAGGTCGCATTAAATTTCACCAGACCAGTGTCTTTGACGAAGAAGTCTACTCCCGACACGGCTTCAAAGTGGACATTTGATGTAGCCCCAAGGATTAGATTTTGTCCTGCGCCCGAGTCGTCTTTGAATGCAGTCACATTCTTTGCAACTATATTTGTGAGAACCTGATAGGCATCTGTGAAGTACTGAAAATTGTATGCTGATGGTAACGCTAAATCAAGAACCGACATCTAATTTATTATTTATTTATTTGCATGTTGTTGTACATATCCCTGTCTCTACACAAAAACACAAAACACAAAAACACAAAACAAAAAAACACACCTTTGAAGAAATACGATTCAAAGAAGAATCTTCTGATTATACGGAAAATGGTCGAAACTTTTAATTTACAGGAGCTGACAGAAAGTGATGCGATCTCACTTCAGCCACAAAACACAAAAATCCCTTTGAAGCATCATCAGTTGACACTGCTACATCGATGCATGATGTATGAACGTGAACCTATGGACATACACACGCACTTCGCAACTCTTCGACATCTAGCCAACCCCGGAGACACCGTAAGGAACCGCATGGGTATCATTGGTGACCGCGCAGGGTCGGGAAAGTCCTTTGTTGTCCTATCATTGATTCTTTCCAATGACATAGCGGGGGCGGGCATGGCTCACATACAAACGCATGGTCGGAACACGATGCATGTACATAGTGACTTATCTGACTTATCATCATATTCAAGTTCAACAACAAGAAGATCAACAACAAAGGTAGGGCAAGTGCGTACAAACCTGCTAGTAGTCCCGCACAATCTCTCATCGCAATGGGAAACATACATACAGTCGTTCTGTCCATGCATGAAGGCGTTTGTCATCAAGAATTCCCGGGCTCTGCAGCAGGTGATTCCCGACATTGTTCCTGACATTGAGCAGTATGATGTCATCATTGTGACCAGCACGTATTACAACAAGTTAATTGAACAGACGCAATCACTAGGGATCCGTTGGAACCGTGCAATCTTTGATGAAGTAGACAACATGAACATCCCTGGCTGTTTGGAGCCAGACTCTTCGTTCATGTGGTTCGTCACTGCTTCATGGCGCAACCTGCTTAACCCACGCGGTCACGACTACTGGAACACGAGGGTGCTCAAAAAGGTTCAAACTCACGCCGGCATACGCCGCATTGGTTTCATCAAGACCAAGTTCTTAGATCTTATCTCCACAGTGCAGCCTCTAGAACTACTGAAGACCCTCGTCGTCAAAAATAGCGATGTGTTCGTCATCAAGTCAATGAGCCTCTCTAATGTGACTCATTCTATAATAAAGTGTCGCACACCAGAGACCATCAACACACTCAACGGCCTTGTCGACAAGATGATAATTGAATATCTGAACAAAGGCGATTCCGAATCGGCCCTCAAGCTCATCAACCCAACAAACAAAGGGAGCGAAGAGAACATAATAATGGCTCTTATAGACAAGTTTTCCCGTAAGCTAAAGACCCGCCAACTACTACAGACTCAACAACAGACTCAACAGACCAACAGATCAACAGACACAACAGACACAACAGAATCAACAGAACAACAGACACAACAGTCACAACTTGACATGGGAGAAAGTACGTCGTCTCTCGAATACAAGATTGCGTGCATTAAACATCGTGTTTCAAGCGCAAACATATGCTGTATATGCCTGAATGATATTTCCAATAAGAGTATTGTCCCTTGCTGCTCACATTCATTTTGTTTAAAGTGCATCACAACTTGGCTGTCTTTGTCACGTGCATCAGAATGCCCGATGTGTAAGACAGTCACACGACTGGATAATATACTTGTTGTTCAAGATCCTGATCTAGAAGCCACGACTCAAGACGAGTGTGTGACGACTTCGGACAATAAATCGAAATTGAAGAACCTCGAAGTCATCATTAAGAGACGAAAAGAAGATGACCGGATCATGATATTCTCCTCGACAGATTGCACGCTGACATCCGTGGGAAATATGCTCACGGCAAGCGGTGTGAAGTACTCATACTTTAAAGGTAACCAACACAAGCTCGCGGGTATTCTCAAGTCATATGACCAAGGAGACCTGTCTGTCTTACTTGTGAACCCTGAAAATTACGGCTGCGGTATCAACATGAGCAAGACCACCGATATCATCATGCTCCACAAATTCGACAACGACATTGAGAAACAGGTAATCGGACGCGCGCACCGTTATGGGCGGACATCTGATCTGCGTGTGTGGTATCTCCTATACGAAAACGAAATTATGACCAACTCTAACAACACCAATCAAGAAAGCGCTACTCTTTCTACTCATAATATTAGTAGTAGTATTAGTGATCTGTCAATAATGAACTACAATTATAACAATTATAATCAGCATAGAAGATTTTCACAACGGCAACAAACCCACCACCAAGTGTCATTCACTCCATTACATGCAACATCAACGACAAATACGGCACACAATATTAATGCACTCTTGCCGCACAGGCTAACAATTGATGCATTCATTTAATTATGTAATAACGCGTAATCTCAATTGGGTGTTACGATTTTACATCTGAAGAAATATAAAATGAATAATGTGAAAAAAAAGAATAAGAAGATTCCTTCCAGGAAATCACGTATAATCAAGAAAGGTGCTTCTAAACGTCGGTTGACCCCTCGTGTTAAATGTAGATCTGGAGGTACTGATACTGATATGTATAATAAAGTGTCCATAGCAGAACAATATACCATGCCATCAACAACTAAACATTCGCGAAGACAAACAATATCACAATCAAAAACATCTACAAGTACAGGTCAAAGACCAACAATATCAGAAACAGCAGAACAATATACCGCGAATGCGCAGTATTACAATGGTACAAATCCATTACATAGGCAGATATTAAAAGAAAGGTCGCCACCAACAATACCACGATCAACAGGTCGTCGACCTTACATACCTCATTTGCACCGGCTGATATTAAAAGAAAGGTCGTCAGCAACAATACCACGATCAACAGGTCGTCGACTAATATTAAAAGAAAGGTCGCCACCAACAATACAACGATCAACAAGTCGACCAGTCAAAGCACCACAAATACCACAAATACCTTTAAACTATGATTTGCATCGGCTAATATTAAAAGAAGGTCGCCACCAACAATACCACGATCAACAAGTCGACTAGTCAAAGCACCACAAATACCTTTAGAGCATGAAAGCTCCTTTGGCGACTGGGCGACATAATTCAAAATCAATATTGCCAACAGACAGCGTTGTGCCCATAATAGTACACTCTTAAATCGCTGTGTAAAACATACTTAAGGGCTTTTTATTATTCGATTATCATGGAATAGAATAGTAAATAGGGACAAAATTCGTCAACTTTATTACTCTTATCTGTAATTTTAAAAGGCATGCTGATAGAATTATCAGCAATGTTATGTGTATTTTTTTTCTATTTGTTTGCAGAATTATCATTGAATAGTACCCATTCTGAGTCATCGTCATAGCTTCTGCAAACCGCGATATAATGGCCTGATTTTACGCTCATACCACTATGAAGGATCATGCCTGACAATCTGTAACGCTTGCCAAGATTCAATTCGATGTTCACTTTCATATTGTCTACTTAACTTTCCTCAGTGCATCGCTCTTATCATCAGTATTCTTGTAAAACAAGTGCAATTGGAAAATAAGGAAGTAAGGTTGCGGTTCTCGAAGCGTTTTGGTATTCCGATGATTTGTGACTTTATTACATATAATGCAGTTTTCGTATGTATCGTAGTTGAACAAATTTTCCATCTTTTCATTCCAGACATTCACGATGTTCAGAAGGTATGTTTCAACTTTCTGTATTGTTGTATTGCAACCAGTACACAATAATTGATGATTTAATGTGTGATGGAGTATACTACATGTTATCTTACTTTTAAAAACTTCTATAAATTTCGATAACATGTCTGAGCTATCTTGTTGTTTCGTTCTTTCCCCTTCATTCTTCTTAAATGCATATTCAAGAAAACTCTTGTTATACTCTTCATATGCGGTTTGAATCGATTCTTTAGTAGATTCTTTGTCTTGCATTATTCTGTATAATTCCAATAACTTGTTTATTGGATCCGTCTGATCTTGATCTGCTGCAAGCGCCAAAAAACCATCAAAACGTATTAGGCATTGTGTGAGAGCAATATTGTAACAATTATTAACCTTGTTGTCGAATCCAATTATTATTGGCTTTTTTATATTTTTATTCTTGATAATGTCAGCAATTCTCTGAGACAATCAGCAATTATACCCGTCTTGCTGAGTATGTTATTTTTTATTTCTGTGACAGTGGCATCACTGGTGGATGAGAGAGAGAGGATAAATTTTGAGACCAGGAACGCGGAAATTATAATGAGAGACACTTTTGGAATCTGCCTTCCTATTTCAACCCCCATTTATTTATTAAAAAACCTGAACATCTTCGAGCTGCATGTCTTATCTATCATGCCTTTACACTGGGTGTGATATGATGATGAAATAGCTTTACTGATATGGCAATGATGCCGTCATTGATAATATAATCATCATAACGAGGTTTTCCTTGCTTCACTTGGGCAATGACATATTTTATCTGATTCACTATAGATTATTTGTTTTAGGGACTGATTTTTTAGGGACTGATTTACTTCGGATGGTGTATACAATATTTTACTGAATTGCAGGGCGAAGTAACTAACATACATTTCAATATCAGTAAATGGAGGCAGCTTCGCATCATCAATTTCAAAGGTTTCTTGTTCGAAACTTTTTCCATTATTTATTTGAATTACAACATTGCCATTCTCTAGAGATATTGTCGTTTCATTTGATGTGGTTGTATCCTTTTCATTTTGCTTCTGGCTTATTTTAGATACCAGATTTTTAACATGATCTGCTAATCGATGTCGTTTCCATATTCTAGTTGAATTGGTATCACGATGTTTTTATCATTGTTATATTTGTAGGATAATCAGTATAATCATCTGTGATCATATATAGACCATGGGCTCAAGTTGCGTTTTTGCCATGGCTATGAACTTTATTGGAATCCTACCAAATAATGTTATTTTTTGTGCATAGCGTGTTACACGGTCAAGGATGTTACGAACAACATAGTAGCTAAGAGAAGGCGTAATCTTTGATTTCACACCCTCCTGTTGGATCCGATTCTGCAGTACGATTGTCATCATTCACATGGGCATCATTCACACCGACATCATCCGCACCGACATCATTATCATCTATGACAACAAAGAGATTATGCGGATTCTTGGACAGATCACTGCTCTGCACAATTTCATACTTGTTTTTCTTGTAATATAGTCGCCGTTTCTTTGCTTGGTGTTGGAACACTGAGAATCCGTCTGCGATGTCTACAATCAGGGGCACACTGTCACGCTCATGAGCCTGTGCTCGCAATATGCGCCCACAGCTCTGTTCAATGTCGCTCTTTGGCGATACAAGGTACAGTGTATCAAGGCCTGGACAGTCCATGCCCTCTGCTGCATATGGAAATGTTGCGAGTATTACTTGACACTTTTCAGATTCGGCAAGCTGTACGGGTTTTAGGCCGCCGTAGTAAAATCCAGCGGTGATGTCATTACTGACCAGTCCCTTGCGTAATGTAGCAAGTTGCTCCTTCCTGTCGCTCAATACCAGCACCTTGCGTTGTGGCTCGTTGTGTATTACTGAAATGATGCTGCCGATGATGAATTCGTTACGGGGCTCAAAGGCTGTAATGTTATTGATCATCAGGGACATGTTAGGTTTTCCAAGTGACTTGATTACCTCCTCGCGGTTGTACCGTTCGTCATCGCTGTTGTACATATATTGGACAACTTGGACCCAGTCGACACGTGGCTTACCCTTGTGCACGATATCGCCCAAAAAATGATAGAAGACTTGTGACATTCCATCCTTTCGATGTACAGTGGCAGACAGGCCCAAAGTGTAACGAAAGCATCTCTTTAAGAGTGCGCGGGAAAATACTTCCGTGCCTATGCGGTGGCACTCGTCGACAACAAGAAACGATATGCCATTGAATACGGTATCTGGATAGTCCTTCATGCTGAGACTTTGCACGCTGCCAATGATGATGTCCTTCTCATCGACATCTATAATTTGGCCCTTGATGGTGCCAATGCGCGCTCCCGGCAGGAATTGTTCTATACGCTCGCGCCACTGGTTCATGAGGAAATCCTTGTGTACAATGATGAGCGTCTTCTTGGCAATTTCGGCGATGATCTTTATTGCAATGACTGTTTTTCCCTGTCCGCAAGGCAATGACAGGATGCCACCCGTCTTGAGAGGGTCCCTCACCGCCGTCATAAACTTGTGTATTGCCTGTTTCTGTTCATCTCGAAGATATCCGCTAAACGTCAGTCCAGAGAGGTCATCACCCGGGTGTAGTTTAGCACTATATTTCGCAGGGCGACCATATCGAGACAGTCCGAAGCATTTTGGAATGTATAAGTGCGACAATGTCTCTTGATATAATGGAAACTTAACAACTGGTGTATACTTGTTGACAACGACCCCGCACAAAGGTGTCATTGTCAGGTCCTTTTTCAGAGATTCTAATTCCTCCACAGACATGGAGCTCTTACATAATGCATATCCGCGCGATGTCAACATTTGAACTAATTTGATTTGAACTTATTTTCAAAGAAAACTATTCCACCTTTCGATACGCGAATTAAGCTGTAGACTTCTATTCGACTCCTTTATTATGATAAATAAACATGTTAATATCAGTGGGTTTGAAGAATACGTTGCTCTTCCTACTGCTAATTTTACTTATTCACACACTTCTGCAAAGAATTCTCATACAGAGCAGCAGTAATAGCAGTAACAACAGCAGTAACAACAACACAGATATGATGTCGCATGTGCCTCGTGTTCGGATTTCTCAGTCAGATGATACTCATGATCGGCATGGGTTATTCTTACATCATGAATTACAAGGTCATTTCATGACACCTGACCATGATCCGTCCGAAACTTGCGTGATAACCAAAGATGATCATCAAATGACACAGATCCCGAGTGACTTGCTTGAATACGTTTTTGGAACCACAACCACAATAGATGAACCCAAAGAAGTAGTGTTGATGATTCAAGAACCAATTCAGGAGTTGACTCAGGAACAAGTCAACGAATTAGATCTTGGCACGATCTCTGCATGATGATAAATCATCGTGTCTTCACTTGAAACTAATGAAACTAATGACTGCAACTAATGACTGCTAATCACTGCAGCTAAGGACTGCAATAACTACCACAAACAACAACAACTAATCACTGCAACTAAATACCGAACTAAAAACGAACTAAAAAACGAACTAAATACCGAGACTAAACTAAGTAGAAAGCAAGCCATCACCCATGGTTCTTGACAAACCAGATGTAATCGCAAAGAGGACCGTAGAAGACCGTAGAAGACCGTAGAAGTCCGTAGAAGACGACTGTTTTTGCCTTTTTTAGGAGAACAAACCTAAGACGAGTATACTGAACGAAATCACGACACGATACCATGTTGCAAAACCATTTGTAATGCGCGTTCCACAACGTCTGCACCACTTAGTGGACCCTCTATCTGCTGCTGGTTATTCCAGGCCGACATCTCTCCATAATTGGGGGCTCCATCTATGTGTCCTAAGGGCATGGCTCTGTCTGCGTGTCCGAAGGGAGCTCCATCTGCGTGTCCGAAGGGAGCTCCATCTGCGTGTCCGAAGGGAACTCCATCTGCGTGTCCGAAGGGAACTCCATCTGCGTGTCCGAAGGGAACTCCATCTGCGTGTCCGAAGGGAACTCCATCTGCGTGTCCAAAGGGAGCTCCATCTGCGTGTCCAAAGGGAGCTCCATCTGCGTGTCCGAAGGGAGCTCCATCTGTGTGTCCGAAGGGCAAGGCTCTATCTGTGTGTCCGAGGGGAGCTCCATCTGCGTGTCCGAAGGGCAAGGCTCCATCTGTGTGTCCGAGGGGCAAGGCTGTATCTGTGTGTCCGAAGGGGACTCCATTAGGTTGTCCGAAGGTGGCTACGTCTGTTGTCGATGCATTCTCTGGAACGAGACATGATTGTTGTCGCGCATCAGCCAGTACTCTGTCGGTCTGTTGCTTGAGAATATCAAATGTTTCTTCGTATACCATTTTGAACCATCTTCCTCCCCTGTCGAGCCCATATGTCTGGTAGATATGGTGAGCTAGTTCTGGTTTGCTGAGAATCCGCTGTAGTTCTTGATCAAACAACTCCAAGATAGTCTCATCATACTCAACACTAGACATCCTGACTACCAGTATCTAGCATTTCTACCCTACACTATTACCTATTCTATTATCTGTTCTACCCTACCCGCCGTGTGAACCTATCTATGCCCACAGGTCTGAACTCAACCTAACAGCAGCCGCAAAAGGACTGCTGACAATGACATATTATGGCCTGTGCATTTACATATATAGTGAATGTTTGTCGTACGTACTACAATTTCGTACATTTGTACGGTACTATTTGTACGGTACGGCAGAAAAACAAGAACAATCAAAGATCCTCAAAAACAAGAACAATCAAAGATCCTCAAAAACAAGAACAATCAAAGACCCTCAAAAAGACCCTCAAAGAACAAGTCAGAGACAGAGACCCTCAGAGACAGAGACCCTCAAAAAGACCTTCAATTGTAATCTGACATCTGAATTTGTGCAAACTTCAGCATCTAGGCAAATGTTGCGATAATAGCGATAATGGACACTACACAAGACATGACAAGGAGCATCACATGGTTAGCCCCTAGACCGTCAACGGCACCGGATGCACTATCGACAGGGGTAAGAACTGTGAAGTTGCACATATTCTTGTCAATTGTGAATCCTGTGAGGTTATGCAGCATCCCATTAAATGTGGCGAAGGTTTGTTCGAAAATGTCCGTTCCAAACACTGACTGAGCATCATTTTCCACTATGAAGTGCAATAATGGTGACAGGGTGGCAATGAGCTCCTCATTACCCAAAACTTCTCCTTGGTACATAGGGACCGGAGGAGGAGTCTGAGGTCCCGTGGGTACTGTGGGAGGTCCCGAAGGTACCGTGGGAGGTCCCGAAGGTACAGTGGGAGGTCCTAAAGGTACAGTTTGAGGTCCTAAAGACATAGTGGGTGGTGCATGGGGTGGCAATGGCGAAAGTGTAGGTGGTGGAAGAGCATTGTTTTGAAGAATGCACTGATCATATACATATTCGGCATTTTCAAAATTCTGGCTGTCGTAGAAAAGCCGAATAGATGGATACATGACACCTCCAATGATAACGTATGTGGTCGCGAGGGAGACAGCCATAATGACTGCGCTAGATTTGATGAGAGCACCATAGCTGCCATAGTACATCCATGGTGTGTAGTAACCGGGCTGGTTGAAGCCGGGGTAATACATGGGAAACCAGGCATTGAATGAGTGTCCCCCATAGTATGTGCGAGTGACATACGGTGCTCTGCTGTTGACGCTTGTGGCAGGGTTGTACGATTTGGTAGGCTTCACCACAACGGGCTTCGCGACAACAGGCTTGGCATTCATGCAGGAAGAATCAAGCACGAGTAACAGGAAAACGAAAATACCTTTGAGTTGCATTTTGAATGTGTGCAAATAGGGTTAAATAGCCTAGAATGCATTGTTATATTGCTGATTCAAATATTTATGATAATGGTCAGTAAAGACACCAATAGATAAGCCTTGTCTTTCTTTCGTGAGATGAGTGAGAGATGTTATGAGATAACAGAGACGTTATGAGATAACAGAGACGTTATGAGATAACAGAGACGTTAAGAGATAACAGAGACGTTATGAGTTACAATTTATGGTCAATATATCCAAATTAGGCCGTTGAAGGGGCGACAAAGTGGATTTTCAGGAACCGCTGATAGTTAAAGTAGCTAATGCTAATTTCTGGACCCGTGCGGAGAATGGAGCGGAGTGCATCATCGGGTAGGATCTGGCGGCGATCATCGGGGTTCTGAAGGTTGTTCTCCCGGATGTACGTGTTGATCCGGCGCGTGACCTCCATGCGAGGCAGAAGGTCCCCATGTGGAACACCTAGGAAATCAGCCAGTTCATTAGAGATGGCCACTGGCTTCTGGAAACCGCTGTTGCGATGAGGCTCCGACGCACCAGCCTCGCCAGAGACTGACTTGTTCGCCTTCCGGCGGTTCTTGCCCTTGCTTGCCGCGGTGACCTGCTTCATGTGCTTGATAAGGTCTTTTTGTAGCTGCTTGAGTTCGAGCTCCAAATCCTTGACCTCAGAGGTCAGGTTGGCCTTCAGAAGGTTCAGGCGAAGGGTGATCTGGCTGACACGGGTGGTCATGGGGATATCCACGGGTGCCTCGACCGTGGTAGATGGGACAACATCATCTCCCTTGGTATCCTCCTTGTTAGCTTCGGGCAGTGCTGCAGGGGTCTTCTTCGTGTCGACCTTCTCCGATGCTGCTGCCGGAGTAATGGAACTGGCAATGTCCTGAGCAATCTTGGCAGTGTCAGTGTTCTTGACACTCACACGAACAGTCCTCTTGACGGGAGCATCAGCAGCACTGCTGGTGCTGGAGGGCTGAGCAGCGGCCTGGGCAGGAGTCGAGGTTGAAATCTTAGTAGCGGCCATGATTGATTATGTTGGAATGAAGTACTGTGGAGGCTTGTTTACATCATACGTAATACATCTTCTTTATATCTGTTGACCTGGTAATCGTTAGACAAGGCTGAGTACGAGTCATTATATTTTTGTTTTTTTTAATTTTTTAAAATATGAATTTCTTCGAATATTAATGTCGGAAATTAATGTCAAAAATTAATGTCAATCATTTTAATGTCAAGAATGTCAAAGAATGTCAAAGATTGGAATATCTCATCACGGTTACAAATGAAAATGCACGATTCCCATTAAAGAGAAAATGCTAAAAGAAAATTTCATACGCTTTTTTTCTTCGCAATTACCAAACTTGCCTTACGACCATACAGAGACATGTCGACTCCAACGATCTATACCTATGCGGGTACACAACAGTTCAGCTCAAACGTCGTGGATGTAACCCTGATTCTGCTGGGTGCAGTGCTGCTTCCAGTATACTGGGCGATCTTTCAGTATGACGAGTTCATCTTCAATATGCTCCAATGTAGTCACGTTATGTTGATCTCCCTGTATGCTGTCATATACATCAACTACGTGAAAAAGACATGCTTTGGCGCTGATGAGCTGCGTTACCGCGCATTCAACATCGTGTTCACCTACAGCATGTTCATTTTCTTCCTGATGTTCGTCATGTATATCGTGCGTATCTTCCTGTCTCGTCGATCGTAGGCGCTTATTCTTATTATAGCGACAAGGACAACAAACCCTAAAAAAAGGCAAAAGGCAAAAGGCAACAGGCAACAGATAACAGGCAACAGGCAACAGGTAACAGGTAACAGGCAACGGGCAACAGGCAACAGATAACGGGCAACGGGCAACGGGCAACAGGCAACAGGCAACAGGCAACAGGCAACAGACAACAGACAACAGATAATTAAATAAATAATAAATGATTTGACCGAATAAAATAGAATTGTAGGCTTGGGGGGCAATATAACTGGCATAAAATGCTGACGGAATTTTAACGGACACTCGAAAGAGAAAGTAGTATCTATTTTTACAGACAACAATGGGTGCTGGAGTCGTTCTCGTTGAGCACTATACTGCGCGCGATCCCCAAACACATGCGATCATTCGCAGTGGTCTAGCTGTGATACTGTTTCGCGAACGAAAGACTGGGAAGTTCTCGGATGCTGGGGGAGCAAGCAACAGTGGGGAGAACCCAGAGACATGCGCATCCAGAGAGCTCGTCGAGGAGTCTCTAGGGCTCTTCAACTTAGATCTAGACAATCAAAGCTTAACTAAAGCAAAAGTAAGTCTATCCTCTGGGTACACATCGTACATCATACCTATCAGGCACAGAAATGGCATCAAGAAAAAATTATACTTGAATAACATGTCAAATATTGTCAACAATGGTACAGGAGTGCCATATTTCATGAAAGAGACCGATGACATGCGTCGCTTCTTCATCGATGACTTGGTAAGGTATGGAGTATTGAGTGGAAGCAAGAAGGCGCATTCAATCAGTGTACCAGATGCGTACATGTCGCCATGCGTATTGACAAAAAGAACCGCATGTGTGCTGCAAAAGGCTTTTACAATCGGATATTTATCAAGGAGATTTCACTGGAACCATCTATACTGTGGAAAAATATGCCTTCGTTCATGCAGCAACCTCTTTGTTCACAGCTACATGCTTGCTTCGAATAATATCAATCATATGAATGACAGCAGCAGCATCTCAAAATATCCTAGGATCAGAGTTTTACCTACCAAGGTACCTATTGATGAGTCAAAGAAGCAAGATGAGCTCAAAGAAGTCGGAGAAATAGGAGATGAATCTAGTCTGTAGTTCATACATAGCCAATACTATTGTATTATACATTTGTTGTACTTGTAGCTGTAGTTGTTGTAGTTGTAGTCAGTGGATTCTGTGAACTAGAAGCCAACCCATCATGTGGAAGCTGTTCTTGCGTATTGGTTGTTGGTTTATTGTCAGAAGCGATAGATTCCACGACGGTTTTTATAGATTCAGTGATGGCTTCGACAGATTCGTCGATAGGGTCGACGGGGATGGCTTTGACAGATTCGTCGATAGGGTCGATAGGGCTAGTAGCCTCGACAGGTTCGTCAATAGGGTCGATGGGGCTATCTTCGACAGATTCATCGTGATCCAAAGGATCTTTTTCAGATTCCTGCCTTGCATGTATGTAAGTCAATAATCTCGCCATCTGTCTTGGATCACCTGCATCTTCGTCGAAACCAGAATCCTCACTACCAACATCCTGGGCGTACAACATAGGCACAAGCTCCTTGGTAATTGACCAGAACTTGTACATGCATGTTTTGACAAAGATGTTGTTAACTACATCATTTATGATTGTGTATAAATTCTTTCGAATGCCCTTGATCTCTTTTTTCTTTGCGTCGTGTAACATAGCATTCAAAACTTTTCTCAGGCGCTTGTTGATCTTGTTCTCATACTTCCACACATGTGAGATGGACACACCATGTATCGCAACATGCACCAATTTTGATTGAATGTACCCTTTTCGGAGACATTTGGCTGCCCTAGATTCCTTCAGTTTTGCCACTCTTTCAGAATATTCGTCCCTCTTTTTCTTGGAAGCCGTAGATGTGGGGACGTGTGCGGATATCCTTGCCAGGACGCTAATCGATTTCTTGTAACAGTTTTTATCATAGTTCTTGATGTCTGTGACATCATTAACAGTGAAACGCCCTGTGCCACAGATGTATCTGACTTTCAGGCAGCGGTAAATATACCAGAGAGCCATGTAGGTCAGGTTCTGTATCAGTGTTCGCAGTGTAAGCCTGGACTTTGCAAGGTTTTTGTCCTTTTCAATCATCACGTTTGCTCGTTTGGATACTATTTCATTTGCCGATGTGTCAGACACGGCTGAACCGATGTATGCTTTGGTATGCAGAACAACAATTCCATAGATTTCGTTATGTACATCTTTTCCTAGGCTCGCACCCATGCTATCAACTTTTATTCATACTTTAGTCATTGTTTTTCACTTTCTTCTTTAAGACGATGTTGACAACCTTGACATCACTCGAATCGTCAATATCACCTTTTCTAGACTGAGATGCCTGACTTGCTTGACTTGCTTGAGTTGCTTGAGTTGCTTGAGTTGCTTGAGTTGCTTGAGTTGCCTGAGTTGCCTGAGTTGCACGGGTATCCAACAAAGAAGAAGAACCCGGTATCCGCCGAACACTTGCTGCTGTATTATCGTTCATCCTAGGTACTCGTTTAGTAATGCCGGCAGCACTGGCAGCATCTGTGACATTGGCAACAATAGCTGGTGACTCAACAATATCCTCGACGTTTGCAAGAGCAGATGGTGACTCGATAATCTCTTCGATATCCTTAACATCTGAATGGGTCTCTAGACGAGCCTCTGGATCGTCATCTAGATGGGACTCTGGATGGGACTCTGGAGGTGACTCTGGAGGTGACTCTTGATGGAATTCTTGACCTTCTTGACCTTCTTTGTTAATAATGTAAGTGTTACACAACACTGTTTTGGGTGCCTTGGCACCACCCGAGACACCCGAAACACTCCCAATTGCCTTTATTATGTTTTCTTTTTTCATTTTCATACATTTTGCCAAGAGAGCATCCTTAACTTTCTTCTTGAGTTCCTTATTACGTGTTCGACGCAGTTCTTCATTTTGCGTATGGTGATCCATCAAATTGTTATCTGGGACAGCTGGCAGAATCATACGTTGAATATTGCTCGACTTTATCATTTGTATGACATTTCTGACATCATTCAAACGATCGGTGCGGTCCTGGAATTCAGAGATACTCTCCTCTCTTGTTTCTTTGACAAGGATTCCCTGTATCGCACGTGTCTTCTTGAGTACCTCATTATGTTGTTGTTCTGCTAGGCGTTCGAGTTCTTCTTTGTTTGCATACTGGTTAACGACTATGTTATACGTCTGAGCTGTAATAGCGGACTCTATAAGCCGTGCAAGTGACTTGAGTTTGGCCTCATACCGGTCATACATTTCAGCTACAATGGAATCATCACACGTCAGCACTCTGTGCTCTAGTAGCGCACATTGAGTCAACCCTTCTCGGAGAGAGTCGTTGATTCTGTTAACGGAATCATTGAGTTGGCGTACATGGAACTTCACGTCATCTGACTTCGCACCATCTGAGTTCACGACATCTGAGTTCACGCCATCTGAGTTCACGTCAATACTCGTGTTGTATTCACGTAAATTTTGGATAAGTTGAATCACATTGTTTTCGGATCCCCTATTTTTTAACCTATTCTTGGGTACTGGGACTCCTTTTGGCTTAATAAGCCGATCCCTATTTCTTAGGTCCTGATTTAGGTCCTGATGGTCAAAATTAGACATCATCTTTTGGTGTATCGTATTATTTGGTGTATCGTATTACATTTTTTACGGTTCTTCTTCTATTTGTAGTACGGGCGATACATTTCAATGCATTTAGCATAACGGTCACAAGATATTCGTAATCGACAACCTTGAGCTGTTTGATGATTGTCACTTTTTTTGTTGTCACTTTTTTTGTCACTTCTGTATGTTTGTCATTGTCATCGTCAAACTCATTGTCATCGTCAAGCGCATTGTCATTGTCAAGCTCATGTTCAATACCCTTCAATTTCGCATCAATGCACGGGTGCTTTTCCAGTGATATTAGAGTTTCATTACTTCGAGCATCGGTGCTGATGGACTTTACAATGTAATGTCTACTCCCAATCTCCACGTTGTCATCGATGTCAATGTCCATCTCACCCGGTACTATTACGCGGAGAATACCATTTGCTTCATGGAGACAGGTTACCTCCATCCGTCGAGGTATCTTACTAACAGCCTCGGGATAGTGTTCTTCTAATTGCTGTGCAATGAATCCTTTTTTGGGAGATGATCGACCTCTAAACATGAAGTCATGGACAGCAACATGCATTAGCTTTTGAAGATCATTCCGCTCGTCTCTTCTAACATTCCGTTTGATATTCTTTTTTAGGCGCCTATCAGAAACAGCCTTCATTTCTTTTACAATGAGCGTACTTGTGTCACAGGCGAAGCTGGTTACTCCTGTGAGGGTCAACGTTGTTGCCATCGGAGCACTTACAACAGATAAATTGGCTGCCCCAATCATCACATTGCCTTGTACCTTCAGACTTGAACTAGCAAGAATGCTCTGAGCCTCAATATTCGACGATGCTACTATATTTTGCGCATATACATTTGAAGTTGCTAGTACATTCATGCCCTGTATGTTTGACGCCGCTGTGATATCAATAGCTTGCAATCCCAATGTCGCAGTTAAGCTCCTGGTGTAAACATTTGATGATGCAATGAAGTCAATACCATGTACAATAGCCATGGACCGAATGTCTTGTGCTTGTATACTCGACAAAGCAACGATGCTCTGAGCCTGCATATTCATAGATGCAACGATGCTCTGAGCTTGTATGTTTGACAATGCAACAATGCCGTATGCCTGCATATTCGTAGATGCAATTACGCTCTGAGCTTGAATACTCGACAAGGCAATGATGCTCTGGGCTTGGAGATTAGATGAGGCAATGATGCTCTGGGCTTGAACATTCTTCGAAGCAATCATGCTCTGTGCTTGCACATTGGATGCCGCGATGACATCCTGGGCTTGAACATACATCGATGCAATAATTCCCTGTGCCTGCACATTAGAGGAGGCAATGACATTTAGGGCTTGAACATTCTTCGAAGCAATCATGCTCTGTGCTTGCACATTGGATGCCGCGATGACATCCTGGGCTTGAACATATGTCGATGCAGTAATTCCCTGTGCCTGCACATTAGAGGAGGCAATGACATTTAGGGCTTGAACATTCTTCGAAGCAATCATGCTCTGTGCTTGCACATTGGATGCCGCGATGACATCCTGGGCTTGAACATATGTCGATGCAGTAATTCCCTGTGCCTGCACATTAGATGATGCAATGAAGTTTAAGGCTTGTGCATTGTTCGAAGCAATCACAGTCTGTGCTTGCACATTAGATGATGCAACGAAGTTTACGGCTTGAACATTCTTCGATGCAACCACAGTCTGTGCTTGCACATTGGATGACGCGATGAAATCCTGGGTTTGAACATACGTTGACGCAATAATTCCCTGTGCCTGCACATTAGATGATGCAACGAAGTTTACGGCTTGAACATTCTTCGATGCAATCATGGTCTGTGCTTGCACATTGGATGACGCGATGAAATCCTGAGCTTGAACAAACGTTGACGCAATAATTCCCTGTGCCTGCACATTAGATGATGCAACGAAGTTTACGGCTTGAACATTCTTCGAGGCACTCATGGTCTGTGCTTGCACATTGGATGACGCGATGAAATCCTGGGCTTGAACATACGTTGACGCAATAAATCCCTGTGCCTGCACATTGGAGGAGGCAATGACGTTGCGTGCTTGCACATTTGTTGAAGCCGTAATGTTCTGTGCTTGTATATTGGATGCTGCAATTACATTCTGCGCCAGAACATTAGATAAGGAAATTACGTTGAGAGCTTGCACATTGAACGTAGCATTGACATTTTGAGCTTCCACATTCTTTGAAGCAATGACACTCTGTGCTTGCACATTTGAATTTGCAAAAAGGTCTGTGGCTTGAATATTTGAACTCGCGATGATGTTTACAGCTCGTATCTCTGCACCAAATACTGTAAGGTTGCCCATGATCTCAAAATCATGGTTGACTGTCATGTCGTTGACATCTAGCTTTCCGGATATCATGACGTCCCCAATAACAGTGATGTTTGATTGTACTGTCAATGCACCGGTGATGATGGTATCCGATAATGTCGAATTTCCACGGACATCAAGGACAGCAGTCTCCTCTATAATTAAACCGTTCGATATAACAACTGTCTTGAAGTCAACACGAGGTGCGTACTTTGCAATGATGTCGTCACCTATACGGACCCTGTAATTTGACTCGACCTGTTTTCCGACGCAGTCGAGATATGCATCACGAGGAGTCATCGATACCGCCTTTGGGTAAAGCAATCGGTACAGGTGTGAGTCGAATTCCTTGATATTTGGGTCATCAAGGGAGCTGTATGGATTGCCCGCATTGGAATCCTGAGCAAATATCCTGGCAGCACCAATCAAGGCAACTCTTGTTGGATCAATTATTTCCTCACCAATGAAAGTGCACGATGCGCCAGATGATCGAGCTTGCATAGGCAACGGATCTGTAACGTAAATGATGAGGCCGTTGTCCGAAATGGTTGACACGGATGAGAAGAAATAGAACGGGACTCGTGTGAGGTTATCGATGGCGGAGAACTTTACACGATTTCCCCGCGTGACAAAAGGCGCCACCGAGGTCGTGAACTCCACCATTGTTGGTGTGACATTTGTTGTCTGGGCTGGCAACATTGCTAGAGGCAAGAAAACACCCGAATTCAGATTTTGGTCTGAATCTGTTCCATCGAACTGGTAATCGAGCTTCACCGCTTGATTAATTTCTGTAATGCTAAAACGGTCTTTGTTCAATGTAAGGTACACCTCGGCACTGAAGTTCGAGGGCCTGTCTGGCAAATAAGATGGGAGATCGTGTCCCCACGTATTGTACACTTCCTCAGCATCGACAGTGGTCCTGATATTACATTGTGTTGACAGAATCGGATTTAGATAGAGGTATAGGGCCGCGTTGAACGGCAATGAAGTCGTCATTGCAAATATAGAGGTTAAGATGATATGCGGGTAGTTATTACTATTCTACTCGGGGGAGTGACAATTAATTGAATCATATTGGAACAGTTAAATTCAAAATCGAAAAAATCGAACCATGACATTTCTCTATTAGCTCAAATGTTTGGTTATCAACGGAACATTTAATTCTGTCATACACTTCAGACCTCATGTAACGTCCAGTATATGTACATCGCAATCCAGAGGTAATTCTCATATAATTTAATAATTTCGTAGATCCTGTTGTATTACTTATTGTATTACATACTAACCGGATTTCTCGTTCAGACATAGTAGCTAAGCCATAACAGTACGGGCACATGCGCATTGAGAACTCCATGTACAACTCAACATTCCGAATGCCTTTGCACAATGAGCAAGTGCGAAAGAGAAGCAAATCCAGATGTCCCTTGATGTCTTGGCCTTTAGTTGGAAATATTATATTCCATTCGACCAACGTATTATAGAATGTTGTATCAATAATACGTTTGATGCTGTCGTACATTAATGCTGATGTTGTTTGCATTATGCGGAGCGCCTTGTACACTTTCAAAGACTGTAAGCGGTTCTTGCACTTGCTTGATGCCAGGTTGTGTAGAACAAGAATGATGATGTCGTTTGGAGCATCGAATGTGGCTGTATTCATTCTCTGATGTCGAGAGCATTCCACTAACCTGCACTTGGCGCCACATGCTTCACCCTTCCTCGGTCCACGCTTGAGAATAGCATTACAAGGCATGTTATATGTTTGTGATGATTGATGTTTTTCTTGGTTTCATATATATTGAATGACCTCTGTCATCCTCAGCGTTGTGCCCGTATTCAGCGTTGGCACCGTAATTGCATTACGCCAAAAAGGACATGGAGCTTTTTTTTCCTGGTTATACCATTTTCTGCGTAATTCAATTACGGTGCCAACGCTGCCCGTATTAACTAAACCTTAAGTTTGTTTTACAAATTGATTTAAGGGTGTATCATTACGGACACAACGCTGATCATCCTTCCACATCGCTATCCGAATCCGGAATGTGCAGGTAAACGGGAATGACGTTCTCCAGGTCCTTACGGATGCTATCAGTGTAACCACCCACGTTGGCAAAGATACAAGTCAACTGGTCCACGCTCTTCATGTACGCGCGGATGGCCCTGTATACGAGCCTCACATACGTTGAGTCCTGCTGGCAAAGGTGTTCGATGGTGGAATCACGGGCCTTGATATCGTGCATAAGCAGATAGGCCATGTGTGCGTCATTAAGAGAGCTCCCGGGGTGTTCCCACATCGCGTATAATGCTTCACACACAACCCGCATTGACATTGTGGAGGGCTCCTTGATGCCCTTATCGACTCCCTCCTCCTGGGCTATCCGCCAGCTGAAGTAGCAAGCGTCGCAGAGCTGGTCTTTGAGCTTTGACACGGACTCACAGAACTCGGTAAATAGCATGCGTTGCGCGGGATATACTGAGTAGTGGTGACCATGTACCGATACCGAGTAGTGGTGACCATGTGTACTGTGCTTCGTTTTCGCAAACTTCAACAGGACGTCTTGTACGATGCCAAGCCCATCAGGGAGCTTTTCTGGATCTATTACATAACATTGAGATGAAGGGTGGATGGGAACACAGAAGCTAACTCCAACAACATTGACAGTGTCAGCCTGTGAAACAATGTATGTTTTCAACTCGGGGTCCTCAAAGATCACGGCATTCGCTGTTACTTTCTCCTCAAACCGATGCGGTAAACTTATTTTCTTGTCCACAGAAACGTACGATTGCATTGCCATCAACACATGTACGATAATAGTTTGACAATTAGTTTGACAACAAGTACGGAAACAAGTACGGAAAATACCAACTTGAACAATCTCGCCGGGCAACTAAAGGAAGTACCATTATCATACATGTGGTCACGGGAATACACAATCGATATTTTTAAATAGGCGATGAATAGGATGATTTACTGAGTTTGGTCTCATGCATATTAAGAGTACATTTGCTTTGGATTTGTAGAACGACCACCATATCACGACCAATATCAAATACGTGTGTTCATTGATTGTTGTTGCGCAACGACTGAGACTGGAGAAGACCAGGAGACACGGAGACATGGTTGAGGAGTTCATCCTCGCCGGTGTTTTTGCACGGAGGGCATCCGCATCCCTCGTGCAGCTAGGCGATATCGTGTCTGTGGAGTACGAGCCATCAAATCAGTATGACTGCAATGCAATCGCAGTGAAGCATGAGGGTAGGCTTGTTGGTTACATCCCACGTATTCGTCAGGAGGACGCCAGACCACTTGTAGATGTGGGCACTAGGTTTCAAGTATGCTCTCTCCGTTACGATCACATTGGAATTGTTAACATGTAATCAATAGAATTGTCCATATGTCAATATCCCATATGGAAATATCCCATATGAAAATAGGCATATGACAATAGGCATATGACAATGGACATATAGGTTCGATGAATAGTTTATTTGCTGGACATAGAGAGTCATTGAAATGTCCAATCTTGCAAATATCCCCGAAGTTCATGGCGATGATGCTACTTTCGTATCGGATATGACAACATACCTAAATGATTCATGGACACTGTATTTCCACTCGTCAGACAGTCCCGACTGGACTCTTCCGAGTTATGTGCGCCTGGCAGACATTAGCACAGTAGAGGACTTTTGGGCGGTTCAATCATGTGTCGAAGGTCTAGTTGCTGAGAACATGTTTTTCCTGATGCGCGAAGGCGTATATCCTTGCTGGGACGACAAGAGTAATATGTATGGAGGTTGCATTTCCATGAAAGTCTCCAAATCTGATGCTTCGAGGACCTGGGAGGCCATCAGCATGAAGGTCCTAGGGGAACAGATGGCTCAACCTGAAGATCTATGGGAATCCATCAACGGTATCTCTATCAGCCCCAAAAAATATTTTAGCATCATCAAGGTGTGGCTCAAAGATGATAAGTTGCAGCGATCGGAAGACCTATTTGTACCGTCGTGGTATTCGGGTGAAATACTATACAAGAGCCACATGGATTGTATCAAAGCCAACACAGAACGATTGCTTCAGGTTAAACCGCCTGGAACCAGCATATGAAAAAACCCATTAGGGGCAATATGTCCTCTAATTCACGAACTCACTCACGAACTCATTCGAACTCATTCGAACTCATTCGAACTCACTCAATCACTCAAGGACTCAAGGACTCAAGGACTCTAGTCCTCTAGAACTTCGGAATACGTGGGGAACGCTCGACGGGTGCCGGCGTTGATGGTGGACACGGTGCATTGTATGGCTTGCCTACATCAGCCATCGCCATTACTGTTGGATTGCCAGAAGAGGTCAACTGCTCAAACACGAGGACCTTAGGGTCGACGATATACCACATAATTACGATAATTACTATGATATGTTTCGTAGATAATTCGTAGTTTTTTGTAGGTAATTCGTTGTTTACAGGGAGTCTCTCATTAACTCTATTTTTAGTTTCAATATTTTGCGAATTACACAGCAATCTATACTTTGGATTGATGACTGTTTCAAATTAAAAAAAGAGATTTAACCATCTTTCTTGACAAATGCCACAAATCAATCACAAACAAAACGCATTAATCCCAGGTATAGATTGCTGTGTAATTCGCAAAATATTGAAACTATAAACAAACAAGTACGATTCAGTACGATTCAGTACGATCTTCCATATACCATATATATAGGGCGTGTAGGCATATATTTCATATTCAACTATTCATCAATCAACTCATACGAGTCTCATACGCCTTCAGTGGCCTACAGTAGAAGTATGTCCATCGACAGTGATATCTTGACTGGATACCATCACTTTATCGAACCTTATGGTGCGATGCTCTACATCCAATCCGGCGACACCACCGACTTCGATGGCTATATGATTGCTGCTGCCGCTCACCAGGTCTGCAAGAATACTCCGCGAATGGTATGTGCGATCATTGTGCCAGAGAGGCGTGCGTGTCCCGACATCAGTGAGATCAACATGATGAAGCACGACCCCCTCTACGGCGAGGAGGTGATGGAGACGTCTGCCAAGCTGCTTCGGCTGCTCTGCCCGTCATCGATCATTGTCAAGGGGCCGCTGAACTCGCGCAACGTGATTCCACACAAGTTTGCGTTCAACGAAGTCAAGGGATATGGCCCGATCATCGAAGCATATGAGGGCGTGGAACATGGACTGGAAAGCATGGATTACATTGCCATGCGTATCAAGGACCCGGAGATCACAGCCATCATTATTGACGTAAACGGATCCGTCGGCTACCTGGTCGAGCTAAAGAAGCTCTTCGGAGACGAGATCATTCAGGTGCTGGGCCAGAAGATTAAGACATCGGGTAAGCCGATCGTCTTCATGGCGGGCATCTTGGCCGAAATGGAGCCTATGACATTGAGCCTGCCAGGGAGGGATGCTCGTTCGACCATGAACGCAATCTACAGCCAGAAGGAGTCCGGATCATCCTGGACATCGCCAAGAAGCATGACATTGAGCTCCTCTTTGTGAGCAACAATGTCTGCAACAACCTCCTGCGCTTTGAGGATGCCCAGGACGTGAAGACCAGCCTGGGCCTTGAGGGCCTGTTGGCACAGATCAGTGACGCGTGGTACGATCGCCCGCACCTCAAGGGCAAGTGTGTGCCCTTTGACTGGGTGTCCTTTTGCGCGATGCTCATGTACGGCAAGACCGATGTCACCGGTGCCGTGTTCAGATGGAGGAGCGGGACCTGATGGTCGGCGTGGGCGACGCATCTGTGCTCGTACTGGCTGGCCCCGAGCCGCTTGCCTCCAACATGATGGGCACGGAACGATGGGGATCCGTCAAGTCGGTCACTCACATTGATACCGACATGATGATGAGGTTCGCATCACTCATTTCTGAGAAGGTTGATTCGGTGTAATTCGGTTTAGTTCAGTTCAGTATTCAGAATACAATTCGACGTGCTAGTTACACATATTCAATAGTAAGGGATGTTCAATAGTTAGGAATGTTTTCTGTTTTCTGCTGTTTTGGTTGTTTGTGCCCAGTGTTTTTGCAGTGAGAAGTAAAGAAGAAGTAAGAAGAAGAAAAAACCATAACAATACGAATCATAACAAATAGCACATCAGATTTGGCAGATTTTTCCATTTTCAGGCAGGAAACTTGTACATTAGATTCGTTATCATGTCACTATACACGATGTCCGTTGTCATTAACACTGAACACGAGGTCCATTGTCATTGAACATGAGTCACTTATCATGAGGTCCGTTGTGACTGGACCTATTCTCCGACAATCTGAATTGTAATACAAACGGTTGCGGGAATGGCAAGGAAGGGTGAAAAGGTGACGTACGGCCTTCGACTTCCGTACTACCCAATGCCCAACAAGAGACATTCTTTTAGAGGCACTGCTGACCTTTACTAAACGCAACGTCGCGAATAGTGGACAGGCCAAGACCCGCGTGTCATATAGACGCTGAGTGGTCATATACACGCAGCGTTGCACCGTAATGCATTACGCATTGAAATGACATAAGGTCATGAGTTTCTGATTATACCTGTTTTGGCGTATTACATTACGGTACCAACGCTGGCAGCACTGTATCATATACGTGTTAAGATATTTCCTTTACCTAGGTTATTTACCTAGCATATATCATAAGTGCGCGTTAGACATGTCGGCGCTCAAGGTGATTCGCGACACGTCCAAGGGGAGCTTCGCGCTCAGGGCGATATGCAGGTTGCCGCGAGCGCAACGATGTCGAGGAGCGCATGAAGATAGTTTTCTGGCAGTCTGCTGAGGGCAGGCCTTCGCCGCTGTTGGATGAGTTGTTTGGGAGCTTTCTTGACACAAACGTCTTTCAGGGGCAGCACTTCTCCTTCGACATGGTCCGCAAGGTCAAGGAAAGCTGTTCTTCCGGTTTGAGCATGCTGGCATCCCCTACCTTGCCACCGTCCATCGGTATCGCCGTCCCGACTCCGATGTTGTGGTGCTGAAGCTCCCAAAATGGCTTCTCTTACATCGAGAAGGTTCCGGGCAAAGAGTTCTTTTGGCACAAGCAGCCCGGTTGGTCGAATTGCCTTGCAACGCGACACTCGACCAGTTCCCGACCATGCAGGAGGTTCTCCGCAAGCAGTACAACAGTGCGGTTCTCTTCTACAACGTCGAGGCATGCCGCATTGACATGGAGTTTGAGCCGAAAGACGCCACTGACCCGATGTTCATGGTGACCTACGAGCTGGGTCGCCCTACATCGACACGAAGGGCATGCGGAAGGCATTTTGAGGCTACTGTCGCTATGTCATTTAGTTCCTGCTGTGTATTACTCAAAACACAAACAAAAACACAATAATATCACAAACAATATATTACAAACACAACGACAACGATCACTCTTGGGAACGATTCTCATTCCATGTCACTGTTACCAATTTAAAGATACTACGACATGTTACTAACATTGCA